>VOSG01000004.1:264862-298694 GCA_009761265.1 Halicephalobus sp. NKZ332 | reverse complement strand
TGACCCTTTTTTCATCTTTGAGCTTTAAATGGAAAAAGAAGAAATATAAGAGAAAGGAGAGAGAGACAGAAGTGAGAGAGGAAAGTGAAGACAAAAGAATAAGGAAAAAGAGGAGAAAAGGTCTAGAGAGGATCATTCTTCTCCTTTCATGGAAGAAATACACCAGTTCTTATGGAGAGGGAAAGAGAGTAGAGGAAATCAAGAAACAATCTTGCTTCTTTTTGAAGATAAAAAAACAGAATGGTCTTCTGGACAGATTTACTAGATATTATTGATAAGTGAATTCTTGTGATCTATTTTATTTTTTCAAGTTGAAAATAAGTATGTCTTAATTTAGCAAAAAATCTTCCCCATATTTCTAGTTATTTTTTTCTTTTTACCATTCATAATAAATCTGTTTTTATTTCCTGGATTTTAGATAAAAGGATTTTTTTGCTTTTACAGAAGAACTATTATAATTGAAAAATAAACAGAAGAATATAGATAAATATGGCTTTTTATAATAAGAATGTGATAAAAAGTAAGGAAATAAATCATCATTATTATTTTTCAAAACACATTAAAATAGAACACCTATTTTAATCCTTTTAATTCTTTTAATCCTTTTTTAATTTTTCATGCATTGAAATTGGTAAGAAATAACTTTATTTAACTAAGACGAAGAAAGTTTTCATCAAATTTCGTTATTTTCTTGAAGGTTTCATATATCAAAAATGATTTAAAAAATAAATATATTTCTAAGCGGGAGAAGGAAGTGTTTCTCTCGTAAAATTCTGTTGGGTCGAGCTGACGACGTAGGCATCAGAATTTATATCGGCAGAAACACCGATTCTGGAGTCTCTGAACCTCGAAAATATGCTCCTCGGTCCCGGCCCGACGGAACTGCTTCCTGCTTGAGTAGTCGCCGTGTCCCTTGCAAATCTTCCGGGACAAATAAGTTTTACGATGACAGTTCGTGTGAAAACTTTCCTGTACTGCTTGACGAAGATGATTGCAGAGAGTGGGTTCATCACCGGAATCCACGTCACAAGGAGAGTCAAGATGATCCCTTTTCCGGCTGTTCTGACTCCTAAGGCGCAAAGAACAAAAACGAAGGTTAACGGAGTAACACAGATTACAAACGGAACCAAGGCCTGAAAATTAATGGGTTTCAAAGTTCCCAAGGGGACTACGGACCTGCCACTTAAGCACGTTGCTGAGTTGCCTATGGACTTCTCTGGTTTTCGAACTCATAGTGCCTCTCATTTTGGCCAGTTTACGGTAAATGAGCATGTTGAACAAGATTACCAAAAAGTACGAAGTCCCTCCCATCATCATTGTGCAACTCACGAGGATGATTATTCTCCCTTCTTTCTATAATTAATTTTTTGAAAAGTACTTTTAAATAAATTTTTTACGATATCAGAAGCAACAAAAACTGGAAGTCGTCCTGCGGAGTCCTTCCAAAAGTCGTGGTCAATCATGTAGGTAAATTTGGACTCATTACCAGAGGGCCAGAAAGCCCAGGCATGGAGACAAGTGTAGAGGAAACTGATCATGAAAGCTAGAAAAAGCAAAAGCAAATATTGGATTCGCGAAAGGACATAGTTTCTAAAAAAATTGAATTATATAATTTAAAAACTCTTTTGGACTCACTTGCAAACTGCGAAATAACGGTATATGAAAGGAATAGGAAGAAACATCACGCAGGAAAATAACCCTATGATCCAGACGTTTATCAGGTGGAAAGCCACGGGGTTCGGGGAGTGTCTGAAGGGTCCGGCCATCATCATCAAAATCACTCCTTTGTCGAAGTCAATTTGCTAAAAACAAGAAAATCAACCAAAAAACTTTAATAAAAAATTACAGCTTGTGTAATCATTGTGATGATTGTGAAAACTAAATCAATAACAGCATTCTGAATCAGGATCCTACTGTAGATTCTCAATTCTCTTGTAGTTCTCATTATTATCAAGTAAATTAAAATAGAGTTTAAAACTATAGAAACGGACCCAGCAATGAGATCCGAGAGTTGGTGAATGGTCATCAACGGCATCCAGTATCCTGTTTTGTAATATGCGGGGATATCACTAGTCGCTGGAAAAATACCTTCGTCATATATGTATAAATGTACAAAAACACATGCTTATATATACGTATTTATCTGTAATTATGACTATACCTAAATATATTTGTGCAATTATACATAAATACGCGTATATAAATATACATAAATATATTTGTATAATTACACATAAATACGTATAGTTATACACAAAAATATTTATGCATGTATAATTGGATATACTTGTATAAAAATATCTATATATAAATATTAAAATATACCTATACATAAATATACATAAATATCCGTGTAAAGATGTACATAAACAAACACAAAAGTACATAAATCTAAATAACTTACTTTGCATGGTGGTTGTGGTAATGTTAATTTCTCTTGTAGAAGCCATTATCCAGTTCAAATTTAATTCGATTTTCCTTCAGATATAATGCCTTTCAACTGAAAGATTTACGAACTTTTAAGAAAACTCGGATTTTCGAAAAGACTCCGCCCAGAATTTCTTGCGAAGAAAACATACTATCAAAAATATTATAGATATTAAAAGTGACGAAAATGATTTCTTATGTAAAGTACTAATTGGAAAAGAAAACGTGAAAATTCATGTTGCAAAAAATGTAGTCGAATGATTTAGAAACTGAAACTTCAATTAAAAGGAGCTTTGGCCTTAGGTCTTCCAGAATTAAGTTCTTTTTCGGTGAGAATTGGGTTCCAAGAGTCTCGGGAAAATTCTGGAAACTCATTTTCGAACAATTTCATAAAAATGTCTTCTTTAATTTCTGTCATTATACCGTAATTGGAAAACTGGTAATTGGGAGAGGAATTTGAATTTTCGAAATTAAAATTTTTAGAATCCTGCAGAATTTAATGGAAAAATTGCAATTAAATAAAATTGAAAAGTGCCGAAACAAAATTCCAGAAACAATTTAAAATTCTACAGTTTAAAAAGTTGAAAAAAGTTAAAAATGTCTGGAGAGAATTTTTGTAGAAGCGTGCACTTACGATTTTTTTCTAATAGTGGTAATTAAAGGCGTCTTGCAAAAAGACTAAAATATATTTCAGCTGCCATTCTTAGAATCGAGGGAAGAACTATTTATTCATTTTAAAACTCGGGATAACTATGTTTATTAAAGATAAAATGTTAATTGGAAAATGATATATAAGGATAAAGTACTTAATCAGAAGATTAATTAACACAAAAGTTCATCTTTCCGTCATTCTACTTTAGAGCTCATCATCACACTCCGTTGAAAATTCGAAAAAACAAGTTTAAATAATTAATGCAAAATTTAGTTGTTAATTCCCACATTAACTACGCTTCGTTGGAGTTTTAAGAATTTAAATACAATAATCGTCGTCAAATTTAATAATTAGCTTCTTATATAAATTACAGTTCTCTGAAGCTGAAAAAGTTGCTCTTACATTCGACAATTTATTTTTTTAACAAGAATCACGTTTCGTCAAAATCTAGGAAAAATGAAACAGTAATTTATTCTTCGATAACGACCATGTTGCGTTGAACTCTTAGAATAGTTCGGTATTTTCCATAAATAACAACTACGTTTCGCCGAACTCAAGGAAAGCATGAATTTTGTATTTTAAAAAACAAACACATTTCGTTAAAATTTAAGAAAAACCTAAGTTCAACATTTCCATGAATAACGACTATCCTTCGTCAAAAGTAGGAAAAAATTTTGTATCTCCACAAACTACTTTCATTGAAACTTGATAAATGAGTTTATATTTTTTTTAAACAACCATGTCTGGTCAAAAATTTAAAAAAGCAAACTTTGTATCTCTAAAAACCACGCCTCATTAAGTTTTAGGAAAACTAAGTTTAGTATTTTTTAAAAATCATCACGTCTAGTTAAAGGAAAAAAATAGATTTTGTATCTTCAAGAGTAACGACCACGCTCTGTCAAAGTTTAGAATGAACTGAATTTAGTGTTTTTTAAAAACAATCACATCTGATTAAGATTTAAAAAAGGGGTAGATTTTGTATTTTATTTAAATAGCGACCACGCATTGTTTAAATTAAAATGTTAAAGTTTTGTATTTTTAAAAATAACAACCACATTTTTCCAAAGTTCAGGAAAACTAAAACCTAAACTTTTTGAATAACAACCACGCTTCGTTAAAATTTAAAAAAGAATGAGTTTTGTATTTATTAAATAACAACAACATTTCGTTGAATTTCTAAAACATTATTCGGAAATACAGTGGCTTATACTAACATCTGTGTTTCGCTAAAATCAAAATAAATTAAATTTATTAAGTTTTTGAACAAGAATAATTATATTTTGTTGGAATTCTAAAAAATTGAATTAAAACAAATTAAATAAAAAAATTATTTAGAAATTTAGCGACATCTTCATCATTATTTCCTAAAATTCGGAGAAAATTAAACAGAAATTTATCACAGACTTTCGCAACCTATTTTTCCAATAATAGTTGTACTTTCTGGGGTTTCAAAGAAATTACACATAAAAAGTTAATGTAGAGTTGGATGATTTATTATTTTATAGCATGAATGTAAAACATGATTTGCGGCTTTTCGTAATTTTTTCACAAGTGGCTTTTCCAAAAACTCCAAAATTAAAAAGTTCTAAAGTTCAAAGCTCCAAAATATCGAATTCGTGCCATTATAAAAAAATTAATTTTTAATAAGGCATTTTGTACTCGATTTCGGAAGTTAAAAATTTTTAATAAAATTTACTAGCTAAGTTTGTTTCCAAAATGTTCGAGGGAAAAAATTGATATTTTTATTTTTTTAACATCGTGCAAAAATCAAGTACCCGTCCGATTTTCCTTATCTACCGTAGTCCTGTATCCACTGAGAGAAAGAAGAGCGACTTGTTCCTTGACGAACCTGCTGGCTTGATGGACGGCCTCGATGATCAATGTCATGTTTCCAAACCTCACGGCTTCTTCTCCCAGGTAATGTTGGGTGTGGTACTTGTGAAGGTCGGAAAGTAATTTTTTATGACAGTTGTAAAGTTGGATTTTCTGTTTTTTGTTCAGTTGTAAAACAGAAGTTACTGAAATTCCAAAATTCCAGAGTAACCCAAATTAAATTCTTTAAATTACCCAAGTTCATAAAAGAAATGTGACACAGAACCATAAATTCAACATGGTCTATTCTGTAACGCTGGATGATTCTGACAAGATTCCGAAATTCGAAATACATCGGCATGGTCAGTCTAGAATTGTGTTTCTACAATTTTAAATAGAACTTATTTCGAAGCGAGTTTTCGATTGGATTCCGAAAAGTTCCAGTCTTTAAAATTAAAATAATTAGAAATCAAAACTGAACCTGACTAATGTATCAATGTTTTTGAGACCGGGAACACTCAAATAAACCTTCTCGATGGATTCCTCGTTGATGTCTACGTAACTTCTGTCGACGTAGCACATCCTGTTCGCAGAAAATCCGCCTTGAAGATGCGTCAGCCAGATGGCGTGGATTTGAGCCCAAAGGAAGTATGCATTTTTGTTGAAAATTGGCTGGAAAAATCTAGATATTTCGTAATCGACTTTGATATTCAAAAAGTCTAAGAGAAATCCGCTAATCAAACTTGATTACGAAAAACTGATTTACTCACAATCTGTTCTTCTTCCAGAATCTGCGTCAAGCCCGTGGACTCGAAATATATCTTGATCAACTGGAGTTCTGTCTTCGCAGCAGCCGCAGCTCCAGACATTGTAGAAAATTTAAATTCACAATTTAGCGGTCCAAACACAACATGTCTTTCATGTTCCACGAATTTAGAATTTTTCATCAACTTCCCTATGAGCTCTCCCGGAGGCGCTGCTGATGATAAATCCTTGAAGATAAAATCCGTCCTCGTTTTCCTCGGTTGTACTTCTGGATTGATAGTAAAACATTTGAACAAAATAAGTGCACTTACTTTCTAATTGCATCCCGACTTTAATACACTTTAAATAACGGCAATGGCGACAGATATATGGCTTCGATAAGGGACTTATAATGGCTACAATTTGTGAGAATATAAAAAATTAAAGAGATTTTTAATGATAAAAAATGAGAAAATTTTGAAATTTAAAAAGGATTTATGAATATTAGATTTTGGAATTTTAGGAAATGAAAAGTATGTTAAATTTAGAAAATAAAAAAGAAGTAATTGCGATAATTTTATTATTTAAAGATAAAAATCTTACAAGTGATTTGCTTTGTACAAGGAAATATTTTTTCTTCAGCTACAGTTCTGTAATTGTGATTTTACAATACTACAAAAATAATTACACCGTATACCTTCGGAAAAACGCCGCACAAGCTCCACAACTGCAATTCCCAGAATTTAAAAATTATCTAGTTCTTTGTCGAAGTGACTCAAAAATCTTTCACGTCAAAATTAGTACTTTAGATACACCTGTTAAGAATGAGAAAAATCAATTAGAAAATAGTGGTTCCATCACGAATGCTTTTTCAAAGATCATCAACTTTCTTTTTATTCGGAAAATAACTATCATTTGTGTCAGGACCGCCACTTGAGATTTTTCTTTATAAAATGAAACCAAGGAAAGTTGTCAAATAAAAAAGTCAATCTTATTGTGAAAGATTTTATTCAACTTTTTAATAAAGTACTTTTTTCGAAACAAACCTGATGATACCGAAGTGGCGTCCATTTGGGGTAGCAATCTCACAAACGGGACATACAGGAGGATCCCATCTGACGACCAGACTCCGGTCAGTCATCCTGTACAACAAAGCGATTTTGACGAATTCTATGACATTAGGATAAACAGCTTAGCTCTGGTCTGTAGTTAGAGAAAGGTATTTGTAGCCCACCTCGGAGTCCAATTCAGTGCTTCCCCTTTCGAAAGGGGAAGAAACGACATTTCGAATCTCAAGGCAACGTCTTATTTCCGTTCCTGGGGTTCTTCCATGGAGACAAAATTTCAACGAGTAATTAATAGCTTTCGAAAATTCTAAAGTAGTTACTCTAAAATTAAATAAGAAATCAAATTTAATTTTCAAAACTTCCGTGCAGCTGTGAGTTTTCCTTTTTGAATCAAACAAATTAGAATGTAGAAAAATAAGAACTTAATCTCGAGCAGACTACCCCGATTACCATGCCGACAGATTTCAACAAAATTATTTAAGAAAAACTCCTTAAGACGAATTAGCAACAATGTGTCATTTTTCGTTCTTTGTTTTTCCATATTAAAGCATTTATTTTCCAATGAAATTTCCTGTAATCGAGTAAACTTTCGAAATCAACGTAAACTAGAATTTTCCACGTTTCCAAAAATCCTAAAGATCTAATTCAAGATAATTTTCTAAGAAATGTTTGTCTTTAATTTTTATAAAATATCATTTCGAAATTGGTACTTAAAACCGAAGGTCTGAAATTCTTAAAGTTCGTATTGAGAATATGCATAACAATAATCCTAATTTTCAGGGTATCATTAAAGCAGAACTTATATGCAAAAGTGAGAGTTCTAGATATTTCTAAAAATTCTAAGAGTACATCTCAAAGTGCTTTCGTCAAAATATCTAATTTTTATAAAAGGTTAATTTTGGGAAGGAAATTTACGACCGAGATTGTCTAAGGTTATGAAACATTCTGGAAGCTGATGGAAGTATCTACGAAATTTAAGAACACTCTAGAAGATCTTGGAGAAGTTTATAAAATCCTGAGAAAAATAGATTTGAGTGCATTATATGATTCTAAATGTTTTTAATGGTTCTTGGAAATCCTGAAAACTCATGGTAATGGAATTTCGTAAGAAGGAGATTTATGATTTTATGGTAGTATGTTTTTAAAATCTTCGGATTTCATTTATATCCAGATTTCGAGTCCAAAAATCCAACACTCTCGTTCATGTTTTTGCTTTTCCAGAATATTTTGTTGTATCAAAGTTTTGCGAAATGTTTTTTTCTGGAAATTTATCAGAAATTATTGTTTGAAAACAGAAAATTAAGAATTAAACTTCTTAAATAAAACCAATCTTGTTTCAAAAATGTAAGTTTTTTTTCAATTAGTAAACAACGACTTCCCACGCCCGTCTCCAACATCTAGTTTCCAAACATGTCAGATTTCGTTCAGATCATTTTGGCGCCAGAAAAATTACCGATTCCAAAATTAGAAAAATGAACATTTTATTTGGTCAAAATTAAAGCACTCGTTAACTCATTCTTTGATGACGAAGTCAATCATCGAGCGGGGCAAATTTGGTCGAGGGGTCTCCATCGGCATTTCGTAGCTGCCGATGTCGTCGAGAGTGATTTTGTCGATGACTAGAGTCCCGTTCCAGTAGAGTTTAGCATTCGAGCCGACTTTGTCTGTCTAGAAAAATATTACAATTAAAACCAGTTAAATTTAAAAAATTTACTCCATCAGTAGTCCAAGAACCGTCTTGATGAGGAGCAGCAAAAATATATTGGCTCTTTTTGCTGGCTCTTGTCGTCCGCTTGACAACTAACATATTCTCTCCAAAATCAAATATTGCTGGTTTTCCGAGTTCAACTTCCATTCTGGCTACTGCGGATTCTGCGGTTGCTACATAAATGGTCAGAACTAAATAATCAAAAAATAATTAAATCGAGGATGAAAAACTCACTTGCAAAAGTGAAAAACAACAAAGTTTTTTCTTCCATTTTATTTCTGCAAAATTAATAAAAGCTGAAATTTAAAGATTAGAAGTTCAAAAGATTTCTAGAATGAATGATAAACTTCGAGAAAATCAGGAAAAAATTCAAAGAAATTAGCAAAAATTAAATAAATCAGCAGAAATTAAGGAAATTAGTCTAAAGACAAAACCGAACGGTGTCCTTCTGAATTCTGAGTTCTAATCGGAAATTGGGGCCCGAAAAGGAATTTCAAAAAAGAACTTCGAAACAGACTTCGACAAAGAACCCCGAAAAAGTTTGAACAACAACTCCGCAAAAGGAGATCGGACAAGAAGCTCAAAAAAGAACTCCAAAGATGGACTTCAATTCCGAAAAAAGCTCAAAAACGAACTTCAAAATAAAACTCGGACGAGGTTCAAAAATGAACTTCAAAAACGAACTTCAAAAAAGAAGCTCAACCCCAGAAGTGTACGTTCACGCTTCGTCGAGTTAATTTTGACAAATCACCGAAAACAATTTCTCCTTCTTTGTAAAAAAGAAAGCAGAATTCGAAGGTCGACTGTTCATCGACGATCAGTCAACATTAGTTTCAGACTAGAAAGCTTTTTTTGATCAAATTAAAATTTCTGATTTTTAAACTGTAATCTAATATATAAACAAAAGTTTTTGGACAAAGAAAATGAAAAACAAATTTGATTCTCCTTGGTTTATATAATAGTAGAGCAAAAACAAAGCAAAGTTGTTTTCGTGTTGTTTAAGAGATAAGATTTCCAAAATGTAAAAGAAAAACAAACTTTATCCTTTTCGATTTACACGAAATAGCAACAACAAAGAAAACCCGGAATTGATTTTGTGATATATGAGTGAAAAGTGCAAGTATGAAAATTTTGAAATTCCAGACTTCTTAAATTTCAAAACAAATTTTATCTTTTGATTTACATGAAATAGAACAACAACAAAGACAAACCCGAGGTCGATTTTATGGTGCTTGTCCGCAAAAAACTTCAAAGTTAAAACAAGAAATAAAACAAAATAATTGGAATTTCGAAATTTAAAAAATCCCTCTTTTTCAATAAAAGCATAAAAGTATTTCAAAATTGTATTCACTGGATTTTAAAAACTTAATGAAGTTCAGAAAAATGAGAATTATTCAAATTCGGAAAAAATCCATTGTTGGAATTATTAGGTTGAGCCTGAGGAGTCTGTCTTCCGGAGCCGAATCCCGACGATGGATAGGGCATGGCGTCCATGGACATCTCGACGTTGAGGTTCCCGTTGCTGCTTCCGTTGTTGAACTGACTCCTAGGGAAGACCATGGAGTTGTATCCCGCGGAAGGAGGAGGTGTGGGGTTGGCGCTGGGCGGCTGAGAGAAACTGCCCATCCCGTTCGACATGGAATCTGAGGACTTCATCATGGATCCGGGAGGCGAATACTGGAAAGGAAATCCCGAGGTCTGATCAACAGCATCCAGTAAGTCCTAAAAAGTTACTATCACTATGTTTCAGAAGGTCGGAAACGTACTTGTTTGGACTTTCCATAGAAACTGCAAAGCTGCATCAACTCCCTCAGAAACTCGTCATTGCCGTTAGCACTCGCAGGAAATCTGTGGATAGTGCTACCGCTGGCGTTGGACGGAGGTCCGTTCTGGGAGGGGATGGGGGACGAGAGAGCTTCCGGCTTCGGCTCGTCAGAATCCGCACTAGGAGGCTTCACCTTACAGGTAACAACGGCGATCCTCATAGCCGTGAACGTGATGTGCTGCATGTTGTCGATGTCTCCACTATGAGTGACGTTCGAGGAGATGTGTCTGCTTGTCTCGAACTCCTCTTTTGCTCCAGAGGACGCGTTGTACTCGTCGATGATGTCCGAAATGAGGACCGGCTCGAAGTTGGCGTTGATGACGTACTTGACTTTCTCCGCGATGGCGATATCTCTGAGATAGTCCTTGAGACACTTCGCTTGGAGCTTCTTCAGATCCAGGGGCTCCAGGTGCATGGGGGCCGTGGCTCCGTGTTGGAGGGAATGAGCGTTGGACTTGACAGTGAAGCATATGGTACCTCCCGTGACGAAGGAGAGTCTCATGATCAGAGCGGAGTCGTAGTTCGCGAGGGCCCTAGCGACTTGGTCGAACTCCATGAACCCGAGAAGCAGGTTTTTCTCCCAAAGTTTCCTGACATTTGTCTTCGCGTCTTGGAAAATTTGCAGCAACTCCAACATCCCCCTCCAAACACTGAATCTCACATTCGTCGTCCCGCATTCGTACCGCAGATGAGGACATAACATGTTCTTGAAAGTCACTACCTTCGCCAGGGGTCCCGGGTCGCTCCTACAGTCGTTGCATTTCAGTTTGTATTGCAGCAGGTCGAAGTCCCTGTCGACGAGTCCTCGAGTGACATCAGCGTTGACTTTGAAATGCTGTTTGAAAAGCTTCTTGAACTTGTCCCAATCCATCCCCATATCCACCCAGCTCAAGAGCAACCCATCTTGGATATTGCATCCGTAGAGCCAGAAACAAGTGGCTGTGTAGGAACTCATCATCCTCTGGACTTGGCAATCCTGGTTTCTCCTCGTTGCGATCGTCAAGGGCAAAGACAAGGTATGGGCATCGGCGAATTTCCCGGACGGACTGAACATCGTCGCCCGGATATGGAAGTAGAAAATCGGTCTTTTCCCATTGGTCTTGATGTCCAGTTGAGCATTGGGAGAGAGATCCTGAAGATTCAGTTTAATTTTTGTAAATAATTGTTCGTGTCTTTTGGCGAAAAGGGAATGAATGATAATTTCCTTTTCTAAGATGATGAGAATATTAAGTTACTTTAAAATTAAATAACAAAGAAGAAAAATTTTTTTGTTACGAAAAGTGTAGTTCAATTTCCCATGACATCACTTTGGTGGAATGAGAATAAATCACTTTTTGAAAGCAGAAATTCCATTAAAAAATTTGATTTGAAAGAACGACAATGTCGACTTTATTTTTGAGATGAACTGGGCCGACATTTACCTGGTAGGAATTATGAGTTGATTGTCTTCCTTTTTGCCTGGTGGTACACAAGAGATGAGGATAAGTGGCTGCCCAGTATCTGTTCTTCGAATGATAAACAGGATAAATCGTGATTATATCTTTGCTGTTCACGTCCGATTTTTTGTGAGAAGTGTTCCCGGAAGACTCAGATGGAGTGTTATTGTTTGTTCTTTTTGTTCCTGTTGTTGGTTTCATCGCCAACAGAGCTGCGGAAGGGGCATTTTGAATAGGAGAAGGTTGTTGCAAAAGTTTCTGTCGACGCATTTCCGATTGGATATGCTCAGCGACTTCTTCTGTAACGAGCTGAACATCGAACTGTTTGAAAACAACGCCTCTGGCGAGAGCACCGCAGTTTATGGGAAACAAGTTATTTGTCACCAAAATGGGGTCTGTCGAGGGCTCTGTACAAAGTACGCAATCCGCCATCAGAAGTTCCAGAGCAGAGAAGACGACGTCAGAAAGCGGTTTTATGGGGTCATGGCTGGGTCCGAAAATCTTGTTCTGCGTGAACTCGTAGCTGAATCCCTGGAGCCTCGCCCCCAGCACCGCCAGACAGTATACCATGGAACTGTAGAAGCTCACCAGCCTGGTCACAGGATCGTCCGAGAGCGCGTGGAAGTCGTTCATCCTCTTGATCTGAGCCGCCCTAACATCCCTCCAGAGCACAACAGAGTACTCATTACAGTAGGTCTTGAACATCTCTATGAAGGGAATAAGGGAATGTTCGTTGAACTCAGTCAATTGTCTGCTGAACTCCTCGATCTCGGACGGAAGCCACTGGACCTTCGTCCTTTGTTCCTTCAGGAATCGGTAAAGTTGATATTGATGTTGCATTGTGCTGCTGAGGTTGTCGGAAAGAGTCTTAAAGGACAAGTGAGGCAGATCCAAAGGCAAAATATTTGGCAGACCAATTTGACTAAAAAGCAAACTTGTTATTTTTACATTCTGACTAGCACTAATAGTCGAATTCCGAAGTAATCTACCTTGTACAATTGACCAAATCAACTAAGGAGGCGTTAAGCTTGGAATAAATCTGTTTATCTTCAGAAGACGTCAAGACGGACTGGTAGTTGTTCTGGAGACGACTGCTGATGCAAAGCACGTTCCAGGTCAGCAAGGCCCATTCTTCGATGAGATCTTGGACGAGGTTCGCATTCAGATGGATTTCATTGACTTGCTGCTGAACTTTCCGGACTCTTCCAGATATCTCATCAATCAACTTGCATAGCATAGATTTGATCTAAAACAACAAAACAAAGATTACCAAGTGTATTAAGTGAGCTAAATGTACTACAGGACCAGCAACAGTTGATCGCAGACGGAGAGGAAAGGATTGATTTGAAATTTCCAAATTTAAAGATAAAATGAAACCGAAAAATCGGGAAAAGGAGCAGAAGACTTACAACGATAAATAAAGATTTGGATGTACCTTAGTCATCTTCTCGCCCTCGGACTCCGTCCTCGGGGGATCGTAGTGACGCTGGACGTCATGCCAGGTGCAGAAGAGGTCGTAGAGGAGCTTCTGGAAAGCTTCATCCGTCAACATCTTCGGAATCCAACGAAATACTGGAATCTAAAACAATTCCAAATTAAATTCCAAAATCCGTATTTCTAAATAAAAAGTGGTAATTCAGGATTCTCAAAAATTCATGATTTTAAGCTGAATGGGAAATCTCCAAACTGTTTTTTAATATGTAATTTTAAATCAAATAAAAACAGTCGTTCAGATTTCAAATTGAAAAATAATTATGAAAACTTACAAAAAAGATTCGGAATATCAAACAAGTTTGATTTCTTCAATTTTTCAAGCTTCTTAGCCAGAGGAGCTTTCGGATAAGACTAAAGAAGTTGCATTTTCAGAAAAATTTATATTTGGTCCCAAAAAGCACTTGGAATCTTCTTGTGTCAACTGCACTAGCCAATGTAGATATAGATATAAATAGAGGGTACGGTAGAGGGATGTCGGGTTCCTCACCTCCCGGCAAAACGATCTAGGCCAAAAACAATCGATCGTTAGATTGTATCTTTTGAGGCCGGAGATCCGATAGGTACTCTTGCGCAATGGCTAGTCCCTGAGTTCAAAGATGAACAAAGAGGTCAGAAACAAAAACCGCCAAAAGTCAAAATGAGCGAGTCGCCCAAAAAGGCAAAAATGGCTGTTTTTTCGTTATGAGACCGGTCTTGATCGTCTAAAAAACCTATTTTAAGTAGATATCATCCAATTAAAGTAAACACGAAAACAATTTTTGAAATTTATCATCGCTAATGGAAGCACATGGTTCAGACGAGGAGGGAATTGTTGACTTTTCGCAATGACGGATTCTCTTCCTAGAAAGAAACCACTGTTGCTTCGAAAAGGGCACTTTATTGTCCCAGAACGAAAGGACTATATTGTTACAAAAAGCACTTTATTCTTTTGAAGCGAAAGAGATGTATTATGGAAAATAAAGCACTTTGATTTCTTAAAACGAAAGAATTGTTGATGGAGGGAACACTATTATCTTGAGAAGAAAAGAAATGTGTCAGTGGAAGTGTTTCATTATCTCGAAACGAAGGAACTATAATTTTCTAGAGAGTGAACTCAATGATCTCGGAATGAAAATAATTCATTCAAAAAAGTCATCCCGAACTGTACCAGGAAGAGACCGGCCATGAAGGGTGAACAGCAGGGCGAACTCGGGACCAGAGGGTCTAAAGCCTGCCGGGACAAACTGATTGACACCATCCCGATTCCCATAGCCCTAAGCAAAGACAGGTCCTTATCGATTCAAATTCTAGTGTGTCGAAATAATTTTTAAAAATAAATTTAGGTTGATTTTATAGGACTATTTATGGAGAAGGTTAATCTGTCTTTTCGGGAAACAAGCACGACACTTCTCTGATCAGAAAACGGTACACACTCCGCGGAGCTACAGAGGAACTGTTGATATTGATATAGTGATTCAAATCAGCACGATCGATCAAAAAGTGCTCCCCGATTGCTTAGTTTCAAACATTTCCCATCTCAAAATTCAAAAATAGGGTTCTGGTTAATCGCCGAAAACCACAAATATCGAAGTACCAAGAAAATAAAAAGTAGAAATGTTAGAATTATTTTTAAAAATTTTCCAAAGTTCAAATTTTAAGAAACTCACAGCAAAATACAGATTTGATCTTCTTGAGAGTAATTTTTAAAATTATACTGTTATTAAAACAAAAAGTAATATCTTCAAAGTTTTCGAAATTCTTGACTCCATTTTTTGATATTGAAATCAGAAATTATGGACACAAAAAATCTCCTGTAAAATTGTCTCGAAACAAACATCCGGAATTTTCGATAATTCTCGTCATTGTAAAAGTTTACACTATTAGACCAGATTTAAAAAATTGAGAGAATTTATTTAAAAAATCTAAATAAAAATCGAGAAATCACAGACGCAAAAATCCTCTTATCGATCAAATTCGGGAAGCTGAAAATTCAACAAGTAAGAAAACCTATACAAACAATGGTTTGAAACCGATTGGCTTTTTTAGATTAACTTGGGAAAAAATTAAAAAATGAGATCGATCTAGAAAAAATCACTTTTTTAATGGAAAGTGAACGAAAAGAAAATAAAACTGGTCACCACATTTTTATCACGTGAACTCTGCTGATTAGGACCAATTTCGGAGTTTGGTTCTGTCCGAGAGCCCCATCCATCTTAGAGTAAAAGAACATCAATGTCAGGCATTCTCGAGATAGAAAATTTTGGAGACTGATATCCTTGAATAAAATAATATTAAAGCCAGATATTCTTGAATTAAGAATATAAAATCGAGTTTTTTAAATTATATAATAACGGAATTATGCCTTTTAAATAGGATAGTATTAAAATAAAGTACTATTAAGATTACATATTTTTGAGACAAAATATTGCCAAAATTATATATTCTATATGTAAAATACTATTAAGATAAAAATGGTTTAAATAGAGTAATATTAAAGTTAAACATTTCTGGAATATTGTATTTCAATAAAATTCATCTTCAAAACCATGGAGTTTCTGCTTCCTGGAATTGTGACAGTGGTTCTCATTTTTTACATATCGTAGGTTTTTAAAATTAGAAATATGTTTAAATTGTGATTTAAGTAAGAGAATTTTCTGGACGATATTGACCGCGACTCTGATTACCGCACACTTCGGAATTCTGCTCTCGAATGGAAAGTTCGATCCTGCTCCATCTCCTGATTGGTAATAAGATATTTTTAAGTTATCGTGTCTGGTTACTATGTATAAAAGTACTCTACATAAAAGTACTTTATCTAAAACTACTGTAACTAAAAACATAATATCTAAGACCACCATAACTACAACTACTATGTCTAAGATTACAGGAAACCTCCGAGGAATCTACAATATGAGGACATTTTGAAAAATGTGGAAAAACACTTTTTGGGAAATTTCTATGGACTAGAGTCCCTGGCTCTTCATGAAGGAACAAAGGATATTTACGCAGGTTCAAAAACAGGAGAAATTTTAAAATTATCGATTGATTCCGATTTAAAAGTATTTTTCAATCACAAAATGCAAGAAATTTTATAGTTTGTTTTCAGCCGATGATACAAAAGATTTTTGATTACGGAGCTCCCGACAAAATGAAAAGACCGTTGGGAATGCGATTTTCTCCATGGTTTCCTGATTTGCTGTACTTTGTTGATGCATATCAGGGAATTTTTATCTTAGATACGGTTAAAAGTGAGTTTTTTCCAAAACCGATGAAATAGCATTTTTTTTAGAACAAATTTCATCGCTTTTTGGGAACTCTTCAATGCCATACCTGAACGATTTCGACTTCCTCTGGGACGAAGACCTGGTCTTATCAGAACCATCGACCACTTTTTCAGATGACATGTTTCATAGGATAGCCTTAGAGAGCAAGCCCAGCGGTCGATTACTCAGGTACAGACCGGGCGAGAAAAAGGTTTCCGTGATTCTAGATGGTCTATACACGCCCAACGGGGTCCAGGCAGGTCCCGATAGGAAGTCCGTATACTTTTCGGAAATGATGGCTTATAGAATACAAAGGTGCAAAGACACAAAATTCAAGGAAATTACAAAATTGAATGAAAATTTTTAGAGTGGATTTCGATGAATCTACAAAGTACCAGACTACAGTAGTCTTAGACGGGTTGCCTGGAATGCCAGACAACATCCGATTATCAAATGATCAAAGAACTTTAATGGTTCCGTTGCCGGAAGAAAGAATTGATTTCCCTCTAAATTGGCCGGTTATCAAACAATACATGTTATTTGTGAGTTAAGGACTATCCAAAATCGTTCAAAGCACAAAATTTTTAGGTGTATGAAAAACTAATTCTTCGGGATGCACCTTATTTTGGAGAATTTGCAGAAGTTTTATTTTTCGATACTGTAACTAATGAAATTACAAATGCATGGAAAGATCCGACGGGGCAAAATATCGGTGGGATTACACAAGTCGTCCAGGTCGAGGATGGGAAGTATCTGTTCGGAAGTGATACCTCACCGGCACTATTTTCTTTGATAATTTAAGCAATGAACCTCGAAAAGTAAAAAAATATTTCTGAATTTTTAGAATGAGCTTTCCTAAACTTTTGAGATGGTTATATAAAAAATTGCGAATAATGGATATTAATTTCAAGCTTATTTCTTAACTGGTTCACCGATGCAAACGTTTCCTATCGGATCGGTGGCGAAATGAGAGCAATGAAGTCGAGGGTTAAATTTGAACGAGGAATCCTGTTTGATTTTGAATCCAGTCAAAGCTACACATTCGGAAAAACAAAGATGTTTCTTTTTCCTACTATCATCCATACAGTCTCCTCGGGGTTCGAACTTCTTGATAAGACATTGGTGCTTTAACATTAGACGGTCTTCGATGGGGAGAGTGGGGGTTCTCATCTGGGTGTGACAGGTTTTCCGGCAATTCGACGAATACAGAAGCCAACAACAGTTCATGACTGAATTCGATATTTTTTATTTCAATTTAACCTTTGGAAACAGGTCTTACTTTCTGATTCAACCAAGGAAACGTTGTGGATGTTCTTCTCGAGACAAATCGTTGTTTGTTCCCAGTTTGTTTGAGACTTACAAGGAAAGGGACCTTCATTGAGAATTCTATTGAGACAGCAATCTCGATTTTCTTCGTTACAACATTCATCCACAGCTATATTAATTCTGATAAAAGTATTCCAAACTTTTAATAATCTTACCTGAGATGTGATCTACACTGTAAATAGTCGAAAATTTGAGGAAAACCAGAAAAACACAAATTTTATCCATTTCATAAAGCTGCCAAATTTTCGGATTCATCTGGTGTCGGACATTTCTGCCAAAAAATCACTAGAGCCCGCCTGATCGTAAATCCCAAAAAAAAGCTTTGAAATCATTTTTTTTATTTAATATGAGTTTCTAATATCTTTGAAAAAGCGATCTTCGACTCAATCGGATCGGCTTTCTGAAAATCCTATAAGATGAAAACTAAGAGCCGACAAAAAATAAATTTAAATGTGAAGATTTATTAAAGACTTTTCAGAAGTCAATTGGGGCCGGATATTCCCCAGTTAGACAGGCCACGCAATGGTCGTTTTCTGGGTTCACGGAATTTTTCTTGACAGCATTCTTGAGTCCATCCAAAGTGAGGTACTTGACGGAATCTGCCTCCAGGTACTCCGTGATCTCCTCCTCCGTCATATTCGCCGCAATCAATTCGTTCTTGGTGGCGATGTTGATCCCCATATAACAGGGGTGTCTGATTGGTGGAGAAGCTATCCTCAAATGAACCTTAAAAATAAAAGTAAAGAAAAATAAAACTATTTTTGAAAAACCTCTTTAGCTCCGTTTTCCTTGAGCATTCTGACAATGATCCTCATGGTGTTCCCGCGGACGATGGAGTCGTCGACGAGGATGACACGTTTGTCCATGACATTTTCTTTAAGAACACCGAATTTTCTCAAGACAGCCGACTGTCGCATTTCCGTGCTGGGTTGGATGAAGGATCTCCCGACGTAAACATTTCTGTACAAGACAGGGGCATATTTTATCCCGCTCTGAAATGCTTCTTTAGGGATTGATTTAAAAGTTAGCAACCTTTTGAGAGTATCCGAGGGTGGCCGCGGAGGCGGATTCCGGGACCGTACTCACGATGTCAGCATCCACGTGGGCTTCTTCAGCAAGGGTCCTCCCACATTCCTCTCTCACGTTCTGGACACATTGACCTTCGAAGGAAGAATCTGCTCGAGCGAAATAGACATATTCGAAAATACAGAAAGCTCGAGGTTTAGGAACCATCTATAAAAATTTGTTAAAATGTGTTTTCGATATAAAATTTAAAAACTATTTACCTGCCAAATGGACCTGATTCCTGTTCTACTGATTTCCACCATTTCTCCAGCTTCAACTTCGCAGTGGAATTTCGTTCCGGGCGGGAAAGCACAAGATTCACTGGAGGCGATATAAGCCAAAGGAACTTGGTTTCCTGAAACGATTCCGAATTAAATTATAAAAGTAAAATTAAAAATCAGGAGTCATTATCGAACTTTCTCAATGTGTTAGAATATCCAAAAAAGTTTCGAAAATGATGAATCTGGATTTTGGCTTCAAAATTTTATTTAATTTTCAGAAATTTTAATTTGAAAAGAATTAAATTTTGGCGAAATGTGAATTCTGTTAAATCTGAACTTTCAGGGAAGACTGAGTGAGTGTTAATTGGAACTTTTGGCGCCATTTTTGAATTTATCGCTTTATCACATTATCATAAAACTCGAAAATAATTATTTTAACAAAACTTTCGACTTTAGTTCTTAGTTCTGGAATTTTTACGAAAGCTTGGGAGATTGTAATTCAATGTGAGGATAAAATAGTTCAATATGACAGCAGTTTGATCTAGCGTTTTGTTACTACGAAAAATAAACTTGCCATTTACAGGCTTCTGCGATCCGTAGATCTTCCCGATACACAGGGGTCGGTTTCCGTAGGGATCACGGATTGCGTAGATCCTGTCATAGGTCATGACGATCAAGGCGTAGGACAGCTCCACGGCGGACATCGTCGCGGCGAGTTCCTTCCCGATGTCTCCGGAAATTTCCATCTCGCTTCCTCTACATTTAATATTTTGAGCGATTGTTTTGCTGATGATTTGTCCAACAAGCTCACTATCAGTGTCGGTGGATAATCCGACTCCAGATTTGAGAATCTTGTCTCTGGCTTTTCCAGCATTAACGAGCTCTCCATTGTGGGCGATGGCGATGATGCCAGCGGCGGTGTACAGAATAAAGGGCTGAACACAGTTGATCGCATTCTTCATTCCAGCCGTGGAATATCTGTTATGTCCAACAACGGCTATGGAATCTACAAAAATCTGACTTCATCCTGATCCGAAAGCTTGATGAACTTACCGTTGAAAGTGTTGATGTTGTCCTCTGAGTAAACATCTCTGACCAATCCGTGACCCTTGATAATGGAGAAGTGCTGGTCGGGCTTGCCATTGGTTCCAACAAGTCCAGAACTCTCTGTTCCTCTGAAATTTTCAAGCTGAATTTAAAGCATTATTTTAAAAATTAAAAATGTTTCCATCAAATTGTTTCAAGGAAATTTTCGAGATTTTGGATTGAGAATTTTGGATTAGTAATTTATACTATATTTCCTATAGTATTATTCAAAGAAATAAACTAAAATCGCGTAATATAAAATGTTTTAGCTTCAATTTCTGAAAAAATCAGTTTCTTGTCCAGATTTTTCTTTGTTTTTTATTCAATAAAGTTATATATTGATATCTACTGCACTATTGTGGAAACTAGATACAATATCTTTTTGATATTATATCAAAAAAAGCTTTAAGCGGCTTTGGAGCATTTTAGAACTTTTGATTTTCGAGTTTTCAGAACTCGTTCCCTGTGTTTTGAAAGATTGTAGTTCAAGAAATCACAAGACCGAACATCGATAAAGAGCGATTCTCCAATTAAATCGCTGATTATCGTTTTTTTGTCTTTCATTTTTCGTCTTGTTGTTCAAAAAAATAAATATCAATGTTTTTACAAAAATTCTTTAAATACAAAAAGTCAGAACTTTAAAAACGTTTAAAAATTTCAATTCAGATATTAATACAAAAAATCCTCACTAAATTTCAAAGTTTTCCAGGAATTCTCATTGAGTTCCAGGAAATTTCGGAAGTATTCTCAAAATGATTGAAAATCTTATCTTTTGTCATAAGGTTTCGGAAGATTTCGAAAATATCTTTGGAAACATCTTTGGAAACATCTTCGAAAACATTGTTATTTTCCACAAGATTCAAGAGGTTATCGAAAACAAGTTAAGAATTGTTGAAACTCTTTTATTTTTCATTAGATTCTAGAACTTTAAAGTCCTCTGATCTCAAAATTTCCTACCAGATTCTGAGAAATTCTAAACACTGTAAAATTATATGAATTTGGTAAAATTCCACAAAATCCCATGAAATCCCTGTTTAAAAATGATAAACTACCTATGTTGGAGAGCCGTCAACGAATCGACTGCCATGGGAGCGATTCTGACATCCTTTGCATGTTCGGATAAAACAATCCCGAGGACACCGCACATATTCTGAAAAATATCAGCGTTAAAAACAAGAGTTTCTTGCACTACGTCAAAAACAGGGTACCCCGAAGAGGATTGATAACTTGGTCGATTTTGGTGAAGACAAAGAAAAAAATTCAACGAAAAACTCTGAGAAAGACAGCGATTAAAGGACATGTTCGATCTCTATCACGAGACGAGGGGAATGAGAGTAGACGAGAACGGGGTTTCTCTCCTTTGATAGTGTCTCATTAGAACTATCATTAAAAAATGTCAATGATATTGGTACTCGTGCACCTGAAATAATTGATGACCATCCCACTCGGTCACTGAACAGTTGATTTCTTGATTTTACAAACTATATAAGCCAAAATCTCCTAGAATTTCGTTTCGAGACATTTTCCTCAAAAAAGGCTTCCTTATTTTAATGATAATAATTCCGAAATTACCCAAGAACTGTTATTCTCGAAAAATCCTTAAAAAATTATATTTTTTTCGAGGAATTTCTTCAAGAAATCCTTCTTTATTTTTATAATAATTGAATTCTAAAACCATCTACAACTCCGAATTCTAAAAATTCATATTATTTCTTTAAGAATTTATTATTTATTTATACAATAATTTGGCTTTGGAATGAGTGAGTAGAACTACGATTTCTAGAAATTCCTTAATTCCGGAATTCCTTATTCAAATAACTGTACAAATATTTATTCCTAATTTCTACAACGATTTGATTACTGGAGGTAAAGTCCAAAATTTCAAATTCTGAAGATTTATAGGGATTAAAATTTCTTTCGAGATAACTTAACAACGATTTATGTTTTGGGTTTTCATAAAAACATGATCACTACAGTTAAAATTTGCATAACAATATTATCATTAGAATTAGGATTAAAATTTTTATAATAATAATATTATTATCAATATTAAACTTCCTGTTGCAATATTATCGTTAAACTCTTTATATAATAATATTGCTGAGCTTTTTTACAATTAACAAAGGGCCTTTATAGTAGTGTGATCGTTGAAATTAAAGTGTTTATAACCGTATTGTTATCGGAATTAAAATCTTCATAAACAATCATTTATCAAGTTACGTAATGGCACCTGTTTTATTTTGTCTCTTCAGTTAGATTAAAAATCGGAAAGAACTCTGTCAATAAAAATGACAAAAGTAAAACTGTCGATCATTTAAATTTTTCCATAACGGAAAGTGCATTCGAGAGTGATTGACACAACAAAGTAATCAAGAAAAATCAGATAAAAGTTTTTGCTGAAAGGAATGGATATGTTCGTGAATTTTGGATTTTCGAATTTCTCGAATTTTCGGATTTTCACAAGGCAGAAGTACAGACGCTGGATTCTTTTTCGTCCTTCTGGAATGCTTCTGCCAAAGGTTGTTCTTCTTCGTTTTGAATCATCACTGAGCCAGAATCTGCCCTAGGAGATCTGACATTCTCAATGATTACTGTAGGGGCTGTTTTCACAGGCCCGTTATTTCTTTGGTTGTTGTTACAATGGGTCTTTCCACAGTTATTTTCAACATCATTTTGATCATTTTTCCTTGAATCAGATCTATCTCTCGATCTTTTTAAAGGACAGCAGCAGGACTTTGGGGCAGTTTTTGGAGAGTTATCGATTTCTGCTTCTGTATCTGGTTCGCTGATGGTCATTGTGGGGAAGTTGAAACTCCCTCTGGTTGTTCTGGTGAAGCTTCCGAAGAGCCTTCTAGCAGAACCTATCGTCATGGGGGGCGTCAAAGGCGGAGGAGTCACTCCAACTCCTTCTATCTCATCAATATCAACAAATTCTCTTTCCTAGAAGATTTATTTAATTTATTTAAAAAATGAACACCTTACCGTAGCTTTCTCAAGACACTGCAGAAGATGGTGATGCTGGATTTCGAAGATATCTTCATCTTTGAGAGCTTCGACGTTGAGGAGTCCTTGTTCAAAAGCTTGCATTCTCTGTTCATGAGCCTTCTTCTTCGCGAACAAAGCTTGGCCACTGGCATTTTTGACAATCCTGATCCTCGCCAATCTCGCTTTTTTCTGAGCTTTCCTTTTATCCGCTCGTTGATTTTGATGATATATCCTTGAAAAGTTCGAAACAATGACCTATAAATTAATTTCTGATTTAAAAAAGTTTTTTGTTGAAACATACAGGAACAGGAAGAGCGATAACCAAGACACCGCTGAGGGAACAGATTCCACCGACGATTTTTCCCATCACTGTGGCTGGAACCACATCACCGTACCCTAATGTAGTGAGCTGAAAGAAATTTAATAATTAAACAATACGAGGATTTAAATAATTAAAGAGATTTAAATGATTAAACCACAAAATATCAATAATTAAATATATGAAAATGTCGGCAATGAATATTTCATCCAAAACCCTATTATTAACAATTCATCATAGACCCTAGTATCAATATTCCATTAGGGAATCTAGTTTTTACTCACCGTGACAATAGTATACCAGAAAGCGGCAGGGATAGATGTGAACCTCGTGTCTGGAACCTTCTTCTCAGCGTAGTACATGATCGTCGCGAAGATGATGATGGCCATGGCGAGAGAGAACACTAGGAAGCCGAGTTCCGAAGCACAGGATTTCAGCGTGTATCCGAGGATCCTCAATCCTTGAGAGTGTCTGGAGAATTTGAAAATTCTAAACACTCTCTGAAAAAAGAAGTTTGAATAAATTTATTAGCTGCTTAAAATGAAACTTACGAAAACCCTCAAGGTGACGAAAGCACCGCTGATATCTTTATTGTTCTGGAGTCCGAGGCCTATGTAATATGGCAGGATCGCCACAACGTCTATCACAGACATTATCGACCTCATAAATTTACATCTATCGGGAGCCGCAAATAACCGTAATAAGTACTCTATAGTGAAAATAATAACACAGGCTGTATCGATCACGAAGAACTGAAAATTTTCATTTTTATTATTTAATTTTCTTTTTTAAGTTTTCTGAGACCCAATAAAAATTTTAAAAGGTCCAAAATTACTTTTTGGAACATTCTCAGAGTCTGGCAATTCGTTCCGCGATAATTTCTTAAGAATTTTGTTTTTGACTTTTATGACAGTATAATTTTGGAATCCATATACTAATCCGAATCTCTAAATCTTTTCAGAAAGTTATGAAAACTTATTTCGGGATATTTTAATGAAATGTTATATTTAGTTTTTGAACAATGACGTTTATGGATTTTGTGTATTTGTGTTTTTACTTTAAATTTTGAGCTTTTCCCTTCGGAAGGATATTTCTTTTTTATTTAACATAATTTCAGAAAACTACTTCTATTGTTGAAAAAGGACCGAGGAAATAGAGCACTTGGGAACGAAGAATTCACGGAATACAGACACCTTTTTTTCGAAAATGTTTCTGAACTTATTTTTTCAAAATAAAAAAGAATTCGGTCTTTCTTAAAATTCAGTCTCTTTTTCAATAGGCTAGACTAAGTCGGATTTTTGGGAACGAGGAATCCCGAAGTTCCTTTTCGAAACGATTACCGATAATCGGAAAAGGAATTCCGTTAAATCATTTTCTATGTAAAGAAAAATCATCTTCTATAAAAAGTTTTCAATATAAAGAAAAGTTATTTTCTATGTGAAGAAACATGATTCTCAATATGAAAAACAATCTCACCTGTCGCTCATAGAGATCACCACACGTCACAGAATCAGAATCACCGACGTATTTACAAGGAATTGTTTCAATAATATTGCAGAGAACGGAGACAGCAATGAAGAACCCAGTAACGTAGTAGAATACCAGTGCTATCGATGAAGTATGGGGGTTTTCGAAAGCTGCCCACATTTTTTGCTGAAAATTCATATATGTATTTATTTTTAATAATTTGATAATCTCATATTCCATTTTCTAGAAGTTCAGTTCTTCAACAAATTGAAAATGCTACTTTTCGGATTTTTATTGGAAATTTATTATATTTTTTTTTGAGAAAGTTGATAGTCTCATATCTTTCAATTTTTCCTGAAAATTCTTTTTTGAATGAGTAGAAAAACTTTCCTGCATTCTTGCTGAAAGTTAATCTTTTTTAAAAAAAGTTGAACAAAATCCTTTTAATTTTCTTACTGAAAGTTAATATTTTACAAAAAATTAAGAAGGCAAACTTTTAAATCAATAAATTGCTTTTTTAAATTTTTATAGAAAAAGTTTTTGAATTTAAAAAGTAAATTTCCGAATTTTTAAAATCGGGAAAATATTTTTTTCATTCTTGACTAAAAATCAATTTTTTTAAATTGAAAAAACATTTTTGCTGAAAATAAATATTTTTTTTAAGTAGAAAAAATTTTCCTGCTAAAAATCAACCTTTTTGAGTTCAGAAAAAAGCTGGAATTTTGAGTTTTTGGATGAAAATCGATTTTTTTACGAAAGTAAAAGATAAATTGTTAAATTCCAATTGAACATCAATCTTTTTTTTAAGAATAAAAAAATATTATTTTTAATTTTTGACTGAGGATTGATAATTTATTTTTGAGAATGAGTTGACAATGTCATGTTTTCAAAGTATAGACAGCTGATGTAAGAATTGATTTGTATCCGAATTTTTTCCATTACTTTCGATCCTTGGAGAGCCAACTGTCACCACAATGACAAACGTTTTCTTCTCTCAATTTATCAAGGAGAATTATCCCCATTGATCCAAAGAGTGCTTTCAACAACCTCAAGGATAAATCCGGAAACGTAAAAAGATCCACAAAAATAAATCCAAAAAAGTAAACCGAACCTGAAGTGTCTGTTCTACTTTGCACTTGTCTGGGGTGTCGATTCTCTCCTCCATAAGCCTTTCTTGATTCTCCCTCTTCTTGTCTTTGTAATCCTCATAGCAGCAGTCCGCGATGAGGTCCGGCATGATGCCAAAAAAAGAAAGCTCCTCGTCGTATGCCACAAGGCACTCATGTTTTGGATACTAAAAATAAAAAATAAAAACAGTTGTTATCAGACAATTGAAAAAACACAAAGATCAAAAACTTTTCGTTTCCTGGTCAGAGTAAAAATAAAAAATTAAAGTAGGACCTTAAAATTCTGAAATTTTAAAGAATAAAAAGTTTTAAAGGTCTAAATAGAAAAAAGTTTGAATTTAAAAAAAATGGAAATTTAAAAAACTCAAAACAAAGCATTTGAAAGCTTACATGTAATTTCCCCGTTCTGTAGAAAGTTAAAATATGGCGGAAAATATCGGGATCTCTGTCAAAAAAATACTCTCCAGTCTCTTCATCATAAAAAAATTCCTTCTCATTGGAACCTAATAAAGTTTCAGGAAATTTCTCTAGAGTGTTCCTCCAAGTCTCAAATCTTCGACCAGATATATTAATAGAAAGTTTCTCATCTGAAACATGGTCAACAGCCAAGTCCGTCGATTGTAGGGCAATGGGAGCCTTGGGCATAGGGTTCCTGGAGATGGGGACCCATCCGATGGCAGCAGCACGGGCGAAGGGGAGCCACGCACTTACACTCGCCATTTTTCACTCATCCGACATTGAATCCTGGCTATTTGGACTTCTGAAAAGATTCATTTTTCTAAGTGGTTACATTTCTCGATGGAAAGTAAAAAGTCAAAAAAAGGATTAAATGGGGTTTCCGAAAAAACTAATCACGAGAATAAAAAAATTTATTTCAATTCAAGAAAACTATAAATTTTTCGGTAAAAATAATTATTCGGCAGCTGCTTATTTTCTTATATGAATTTGTTTAGAAAATCCATAGAAAATGACAGGAATTCTGGAAATATTCGTTTTGAGGAATTTAAAAAATCGTTGGAGGAGACTAAAGTTATTTAGAAGATTCGTGCTAAGAGACCACGAACTTTTAAAATATTCTTGGTGAGAAATCAAGAACACGTGAGAATGCTTTCGATAATAGCTCGAGACTTTTGAAAACTTTCTTGCTGAGAGAACATTTTCAAAAGACTTTCGGGTTGAGAGACAAAGACCTTTTGGAAATATATTCCAGAGATTATGCGTTAGAAGAGCAAGATCTTTTAAGTCTTTCCTGACAAAAGTCCAAAGTGTTTTTAAAAAATTACTAACAAAAGACCAGGATCTTCAAGAGATTTCCTGAGAATAAACCAGGATCTTTAAGAATTTCCTGGCAAAACCCAGACTATTAAAAGTACTTTTACTAAAAGATCAAGACCTCCCAACAGGAAGGTTGCAGCTTAAAATAAACGTCAAAAAAAGACAAAATTTTCTCAGCGAGAAACCTGGGTTTTGGCGGAATTTGTGAGGGAACATGGATTCAAAAATTACCAACAAAA
This sequence comes from Halicephalobus sp. NKZ332, assembly GCA_009761265.1. Lineage (NCBI taxonomy): Eukaryota > Metazoa > Nematoda > Chromadorea > Rhabditida > Panagrolaimidae > Halicephalobus > Halicephalobus sp. NKZ332. The sequence goes on along the minus strand of VOSG01000004.1, from coordinate 271,177 downwards.
GACAAGGTTTAAATAAAGTTCCTGACTGGAAACGTGAATCTTTCGTAAAATCCGCATTTGGAAACCAGGATCGTTTTGAAAAGCCAGGAAACTACCTTACTGGTTGTGCGTGACTGGTTTCCTCCCGAGTCAGATAAAGCGGCATGCCTGAACATTATCCTGAGTGCATTAAGCTACACTCTTTCGTCGACAGCAGTCTATGACACCGAGAAAACACAAGTTAAAAAAGCCATTCAATCGTGCAAAAACATATGCACATGTATAAAAATCCGAGGAAAGGAATGCTCGAGAAATGATATTTCCATCAAGAACTTGAAGTCAAAAACCCAGGAGATGATACTTTAATTAAGAACCCGAAACACTAAAACTTTAACATTCAAAAACATTTTCATCAAAAACTCAGTTTCAGAATTTCAAAATTTAAAGGAAATATTTACACCGAAAAATCAGAATTTCGAAATTATAAAAAAAGAAACTGCCCTCTTAAAATTATTTTGTTTTGAATGTAAGTTATGAGAGTCAAAGTCGAAGGTTTAAGGCATGCCGATGCAGTGGGAATCAATCTCGAAAAGAAAAATGATAGTCCTGTGATTTTGAGAGCTAATTTAGAAAAAGTGGCGAAGAAAGACTTAATTCCATTAAACTAAAGATTCGGCTGTAAAGTTATTTGTAACTTTTACATTAAATAAGTTTAAAAAAATAAAAGCGATCTAGACGTAAATATTATTTATAACTTTTTGCATTTCATGAAGGTAGAAAAAATAAACAAGGAAAATTCAACTGTAAAGAGTCTTTGTAACTTTTGCATCATATAAAGTTCTAAGAAATTTAGTTCCTTTGGAAATTACAAATACTTTTAAAAACAAGTTTCATATTTTTATAATTGAAAATACTTTAAAATTCATTCAAGAAATATTGGTAATTTTATATTTATTTTAATTCAGCAAAACTTTCCACTATCTTAAACCTTATTCAGCAGTTCAAAAATCAAAAAACGTTTGTTTATTTTATGATTTAGAAAAATATCTAAACTGTTTTAAAGATCGCCTAAAAACCCCTCAAGTGATTTTTATATTTATTTTCATTTAAAAATTACTTCATTATTTTCGAAGAATTACGTGTTTATCTTACATAATCCAGGGAAATATTTAATTAACTCAAATATATCCAAAAGTGAAAACATCGAAAAAAAGTAGTTCAAAAAATGATGGAAAATTTATTTTTATAAAATTACTTTATCTTTTAAAGTCGAAGGAAAATTTTTAATAGTTCATAAAAATTTAAAAAAAGAAAAATTTTAAGTGCTAGAAACTACAAAAACCTTTCAAAGTTTTTAAACGATAAAAAGACGTGACAATTACAAAAACGGAAAGTGAAATTAAACTACTTGAAAGTGACAGAAGTTAATTTTTGGATGATTTAGAAGACTTTAAAGAGGAAAGAGCAAGATGTCCTTTTCGTTAAAAAACAATCATGCCCTCAAAAAACCAAACTGAAGCCCCGAGACTAGGGATGGTAATCGGCCAAGTCTGAGTACGTCACTCTTGCTGTGCACTTACTTTTTCATCTTTTTTCTTTTTTCAGCTGTTATATACACTAGAATTCCAAAGGCAAAAATTGGATGAAAAGAAGTAATTTTGAACCACCTTCGACTTTGGCATTTTCTGGGAACAATGAAGAATTTCGTTTTTTATTTAACTTTAGAAGAATTCTGAATTCGAAAATTCCGGACTAAATTCACGAACCGCCTGTTGCTTTTGTGAACGAAAGAATTTGTTCAAAGCTAGAAGAATAAAACGTGGAACTTTAATTGTAGACTTTTTTTTGTGAAAATGGTCGACAAATTGGGAAATCTTCGAGAAAATCTACGTCAACCAGAACGGAACGAAATTGCCGGCACTCGGATTGGCAAACGGCATCTTTCTTGATTTCTTTTCCAAAATTAAGCAGAATTCGAAATTAATTTAGAAAATTTAGGTGTTTGAGATCACTTCAAACTTAGAAGGAATTATGATATTAATATCTACAAAGAGAAATTCATCTTTAAAAGAAATAAAAATATTAAATGAAATTGGAAAGTTTGTAAAAATTAAAAAAAAAACATTAGAAATTAATCTACAAAATTCAACTGCTTGAGATCACTTTAAAGTTAACAGAGGTTAAAGGATATTTAATATCTTTAAAAAGGAAAAACTGAACTTTTACTTAGAAAAAGATCCAAGATATCTAAGATAAATCTCAAAATTGAGTAAAATTGGAGAGTGCTTAGAAACGTTAGAGAAAAAAGTCGGAAATTAATTTAGAAAAAACTTAATCGTTCGAAATAAACTTGGAATGTTAATATCTTTAAAAGTAAAAAACTAAATCTGAAGAGTTCAAACCTCTAAGGTTTTAAAAATTCAGCAAAAGTGAAGACTATCTGGATTTTGCAGTGAGAAAACCATTAAAAATTGATTTACAGGGGGGCAAAGATGTTTAGAGGAATTTTTAAGATAAATGAAAACTAAAACTTTAAGATCTTCAATACGGAAAAATACTGGAAATTTATTTAGAGGAATTCAAAGTTTTAGAATCCCAAAATTAACGAAAATAAGAAATTTTTCGGGATTTTCAGTAAAAAGAGAAGAATTGGTCTAGAGAAATTTAAATTCTCTAGGATAAACTATAATTAAGCAAAACAGGAAAGTATTTAGAATTTTCAACAAAAGAAGTTGGAAATTGATTAGAAGAAAATGTCAAATTTTGAAAACTAAATTCCGAAATTAAAGAAATCAGAAATTATCTTGGATTTGTAATGAAAAAAGTTATTTCAAAAATTTCGAGTTTTGGAAAATAAACCTGAAAGACAAAAATATTTTGGATTTCTGTGAGAAAATGTCGGAAATTGATTTAGAAAAACACGGATTTTCAGGATAAAGTAACACTATTTCTAGAGATGGACTTAACTATTTTTGAAAATATAACTGAAATCACTTTTTAAAAATATGATGACTTTTGGAAATAAATTCGACACTATTTTTAGAAATAAAGTTCATGTTTTTGCAAATAAATTTAACACTATTTCTGGAAATGATTTTAACAGTGTTTTCCAGGACAAATTTAACACTACTTCTGAAGAGGAGGTCGAGGTTATCTCGTTAGGTGACGCGGAATCACATTATCTTCCGAGTAGCACGTTGACTATCCCTAATATGCTCGAAAAACTTGAAACTTCATATACTCAAAGAAGTTAAAACTTAATATGCTCAAAATGCTAAATTTAACGTTTCTCTTTAGGATGACAAGAATGGACAACTTGAAAAATTATTCCCCGAGGAAAGAGGAAAAACATCTGACTACTGTCCTCGGGAATAGGTCCCCTAGGAGTGATTTTTAAAAATTACAAATTTAAATTTCATCATTTATCACTAATTATTAAAAAGAAAATTACTATATTAAAAACAGAAAATATGCCATTGAAGGATGTGTACCGGATAAAACTGGGCCGGGGGACGATGAGAGTGAAAAACGACCGACTCGCGATTCTCGAGTAAGTTCTCAAGAAAAGCTGTTCTCACTAGCTTCCCCGTTAGCCCGCCGGGTAAATTCCCTCTTTTTCTTCTTTTTCATGAACGCTTTTTAGCATAAAACAAGGCGACGAAAGATGTGCCTTTCTTCTTCAAAGCCATATACACTGCCTGACGTACGCCAGTCCGCCACAGGGCAGTTAAAAGCTAGGCACTCATTTTGAAGAAAGCCAACTCGAGATGAAAGATACCATTTCATCAAATCCTCATCGTCTGGTTCCAAAGGACTCTCTTGAAGTATCACTTTTTGTAGCGGTAAGAAATGCAAACTATCTGGGACACCAGATCCCTAATGAGGAAGAATTCGAAATAACTCACGTATTAAATTTATTTTAAAACTAAACATTGAATTTACACATTAAATTCATAGTTGAATTTATACCGAACTTATACATTGAATCTATGCATTGACATTATATACAAATTTATGTTCAAGTTAAATATCGAATTTGTGTATCGAAAATTATATTTATTTTGGATTTTTATATTAAATTTATGGATGAAACTTATACTTAAATTTATATTAAATTTAGATATCAAATTTATGTAGTGAAATTGTATATTGTGTCTACGCATTAAGTGTATCGCATTCATATATTGAACTTATAGTAAAATCCATATACCAAAATTGTGTGTTACAAATAATTAAATGTATATTTTTAATTCATATATAGCACTTGTATGTTGAATTTATTTCAAAACATTTAAGTTGATATAATTGTTGGAATTTAAATAACTAATTTTCTAAAATTCTTTTTGCTAATATTTTTAACAAACAGCTGGTCTCAAGTATTTAACTTATTTTTTCTAAATATCTTTAAAATTCACACATGTCTTAAAACAAAGTAACTCTTAAATATCTTTACGAATTCTTTATAGACAAGCAAATATACGATAAAATTAAACTCAGGAATTGTTAAATAGGAAAATATTTCAAAGTATACTTGAGATTATTAAATTTAGTTTTTTAAATTACTGAAATTCTTTAAAAATATAAAGATCTCTGCCAAATCTTTCTAAAATAAAAGTCTAAACATTCGAGAAATTTCAATCGACGAGAACCCGCTTTTTCCGAGAGAAAAAATCCAGAACAATGGTTCACAATAATGGAATGGAGAAATCTCACATTGATAGTCATTTTTTTGTGTCCAAACTTCATACTATTCAGTATACTGTAATTTCTTCAGAAAATTATGAAGATTTGATTTTTTGGAATCAGGTGAAATATTTTCAACCAACGCATTTTTCTCTGATAAAACCTGTTGGCTAAGATCGATTACCTTTAAAATCAGAAGAGCCCAACAGTGTCACGTCTTCTTCATCATTTTTGTGTTTTTCATCATTCGATTTCCAATTATTTAAAAATTACCTTATCGCTTAATTTCCAAATATTTAAATAATAATTGACCTTCCGATTTTGATTATTTAAAAACTATTTCGTAATTCAGTTTTTGACTGCTTAACAACTATCCCACTTTTCTTTGGACCAGAATTCGTCAAACTTGGTTATTAATCTCCTAAATCTGAACTTTCACAGAAATGACTTAACTCGATCATCACAAGTGATTTTTTAAGTTTTTTTTATCTAAAGAAACAAGATTCTAGGAGTAATGAAATCGGTCGTTGTAATTGTTTTCTTTCTTTCTGTTGTTATTCTTTTTGTTGACACGACCATTTTCGCCAGAAAAAATGTTAACGAAACTGGTGAATCTCCACATGATTACTCCGATCTCGAGGCAGCTCAGACTGGTATTGCTATCGATAGCATTCCTATAGAAGAAGACAAAGGAAGCGGAAGTAGCAATTCTAGAAGGTATATTTTTCAACAAAAAAGATATTTTAAAATTAAAATTAAAAATTAAACTTGAGAATCAGATTTAAATGTTAAAATTCTTAAGAAGCTTTCGGACTGAATTTGTATTTTCCACTCGAGACAAAAAGTTGTAGAATTATACACGTAAGTGGTTTCATAATTTTCGAAGCATCCAAGAATTTCCAAAAACTACTAAAAAGTCGTGTTATTTAAAAGAAGGAATGTGGGATTTTTTACAAAAATGTTTCGTAATCGATTTCGGAACAACAAAGCCCAATTTTCGTTTCTTGAAATAAATAACTTAAAAATCATCAAATTGAAAAATTCAGATTGCTGAGACTGAGGAGATTGACATCCCATGTCCACATCAACGACACTCGTTGTACGGGTAGGGGAAACTTCGAATACGGTAGATGCCGATGTCGCTATCCTTACACAGGTCCCAAATGCCTGGATTTTGCTTGTGGTAGGTTTCCGGAGAAAATTCACTTTATTCTACTTTTTCTACTTTTGTAGAACACGGACTTTCTACTGGGGCTCGTTACGATCCTGAAAATCCGACTTTCAACAGAAAATGCATTTGCGATGAAGACTGGTATGGGGAATACTGCAATATCCCAATCGCTGACCAAGTAAGTTAGATAAATAATCTCTTGAAGCTTCCGAAAATAGTTTTCAAAGGCTCTTCGGGAAATAACTTCCCAAGACAATCCATGGAAATCATTTCAGTGCAATGAGAGAGGACAGTATGTCGATGGACATTGTCGATGTCTCGATTTTTACTTCGGAGATCGTTGTCAGTACGTGGTCAAATGTATAAATGGGAAGTTGAGTGAAGGAAAGTGAGTTAATTTCACCAATTAAAAACCATACTAAAATGAAAATTGTTTAATTCAATCACCCCGGAACGTGATATCATCCTAGTGTAATGTTTGT
>VOSG01000004.1:246298-258127 GCA_009761265.1 Halicephalobus sp. NKZ332 | reverse complement strand
GAAAGAAACTGAAACAAAAAATGAAAATAGGAAAATTTTAGTCTAAAATAATGAAAATACAAAAATTCATGTACAAAATAAAAAGTAAGAAAATTTAAAGTCTAAATTGAAATGATAAAAGTATAAAATTCTAATTTCGGGTCGAAGATAGAGGATAAGAAATTTTGAAGCGATAGAAAATACAAAATTCCAATTTTGGATGGACAACATAGAAAATTTAAGAATTTCTGGATTAAATTGCCAGGAAGGGAAGAAAATTGAATATTAGATGACCAACAAAGAAAATTTAAGAAATTTTAGATTAAATTAGTAAGAAACAAAGAAAATGAAGAAATTTGAGTATCAAATGAAAAAAAGAAAAATTTGGGATTTTTCGGATTAAATTGATAACGAGGAAGAAAGTTTAAAGTTTCAGAATACCAAATTCTGAGAATGAAAATTTAAGTATTCTTGTTTCTAATCAATAAAAAGTTTAGAAATTAAGTAAATAAAAATACAAAAGCTTCAGAACTTTAATTTTGAGTATGACAATAAAAAATAAAGAATATAAATTCAAGAAATTTTGATTTTAAGTTAGTAAAAATGTGGAAATTTAAAGAGTTAGATTTCAATCTTAAATTCATGACAATTAAGACATAAGGAAATCAGATGCCGGAAAAAATTAATTCGAACAAAATGGAAAAAAAGACAAAATCGGTCCTCGCCGGCGGCATTTGGGACAGGACAAGGAAAACCCTCCGAAAAAAGATAAATTGTTTCTCATGAGGAACAGTTTTGTCGTCCGTTGGGACAAACTAGAACTTAAAAACTGATCTGTTTCTTGTCAATAAAAAATACTTTTTCTAAATTTTTTTTCAAAGAAATTTCCAAGTACTCAGGAAAATTGAAAAACTGAAGAAAAAAGCCAGAAGGAGGAGCGCAATATTTTTCACTCCAAGAGAGAATTTATTTTTTCTGGAGTATCTTTGAGCTCTTTTGGCAAACATGGTTTCCCAATGAGGTTTAGTGGAAAGAGTGGATAAAAATTGGAAAGGAAGTAGATAAACATGAAGAAAAAGAATAAAATTAGGACAAAGTGAATAAAAAGTAGATAAGAGTGGAAGGAAATTAAATTTAAAAAATCAGAGAAAAAAATATAAATAAATTAAAAATACATATAGATAAAAAGTAGATAAGAATAGAAAAAAATTGGACAAAATAGGACCACGCCGAGTGGATTGGTGGTCGAGAGCGCGCGAGACGTTCAAGCTTGTTTGGCTGGACATTGGGAATGAGTGACGAACCCGAAAACACACCAGAGAAAGAAGAAACCAAAAACACACCAGGGGTGGAGGAACCCGAAGACACACCGAGGTAGAGTGCTCGTTAAAACCCGAAAGTGAAAGATGGACAGAAGACCGCTGTTCCTTCGCAAATTAGAGGGTCATTCAATCAAGCTGATTTTTCAAAGCTCAGTCTATTTATAGGAAAATTCATGAAAAATAAACTAAGGTTTTTTGAATTATGTTTTTGCGAAAATTTATTTCAAATCCCATAAATTCGTTATTTTTTATTCCATGTGACAGGAAAGTAGTCAACTAGGTGGTCAAATGGATGAATTCGAAATTAAAAATTAAAACGAAATTTAAGTTGGAAATAAAAATAAAAACGAAAATAGATTTTGGAATAAAGTTGGATATAAATTTAAAAGTAAAAATCCTGAAAAATGAGATTCCTAAATCCACCCAATTAGTGCTTCTTTCATCCTGGTCAGTTCTTAAACAAATTTAAATAAATTTTAATTCATCGGGCAATCAAATTTTCTTTTTCATTTTTCCACAAAGATCTCCTGACCAATGGATCTGCAAAGTATGGCGTCAGAAATTCCATCCATATAATGTCAGAAATTTCGCCCATAGAATGTCAGAAATTTCGTCCATACAATGTCAGGAAGAATCCCATTAACTGAGAATAACGAGTCAAGCAGAAACAATATGGAAAATCCACGGGTTCAACTTTATTCCAAAACTGGAAAAGCCTCAGGGTAAAATACCGTTGAAAATTATCCATGACAAGTGAAAAATGTCAAAAATAATAGCTCAAAAAATGTTCCTGACGGAAATCAGACGGATCTTTGTGAATTCTATTTTTTTAATTTTCGAAGTTTCTATTTTAAACTTTGTTGAGACCTTCTAATTTTCGGAATTTTAGAAACTACAAATAATGGCAAAAATTCTTCCCAAGCTGTGGATCATTATTTTTCTGATGTTTTGTCTCCAACTCGAGAGACCCAAGGGAATCCAAGGAGAAACTGACATAAACACTACCTTCTGTTGTCTAGTCAAAACTAATATGACTGATGAGGAAAATCATATGACTGATACGAAAATTAATATGAATAACATGGAGGGAAACATTAAAAACTTCATTTCAAATAATTTCGAGTCAATTTTTCGTCATACAGAAATAAAGGTAAATTTTTATTTTGATTTATAAGTTATTTTCATTTTTTCATAATCCTAAAAATATTAGGAACTCGCTAAACAATTCTATTTGTCGGGACAAATTCAAACTCAATATCTACATCAGAAGGTTCCCGACCATCGAGAAGGTATTTTTGAAAAAAAATTATCGTTGAGAAAATCTATCGTTGAGAGGGCCAATCATTGAAAAAACTAATCGAAGGAGAAAATGGAGAAAACGGTCACCACTTTTTCGAATAAAAAGCTGAATCAGAGGCCGAAACGGGAAATCGACAAACGTGGACAGCGAGTTCTCGATTTTCGGAGTGATTTCACTTAGTCATTCAACGACCGGAATTAAAATAAAACAATCTTTATTGACACGTTCGAAGACCGGTATAAACATGGAATGGAATAAGAAGATAACAATCATTTAAATATCATCTCTTTACAATTTTCTATATTAAAAAATCGTTGAAATTATATCTTAGAAATTTCTTAAGTTTCTTTCATCTTTAAATCTCTTAAATTCTTGGTATTTCCTTCGTTTTTAGAACTTTTTTCACTTAATTGGACACGTTGTAGTAAAAAAAGAGGAATTACGAAGAGAAAAGCTCCTAAAATGTAGCATGTCTTTGGTCCCAGAAGCCAGAAGCCTGAAAAAAGTAATGAATTTGTTTCAAGATCTAATTACTCTAGAATTCCCAGGATAATCTTTCTTCGAATTTGACCTCGTAAAAACTTACTCAATGAGCCGAAAACTGGACCTCCGGCTCTCGACAGGGCCCCGAGACTGCGGAAAATCCCCATCGTGGCTCCTTTTTCGGATTCCGGAGAAAGTTGGGAAATCAAGGTTGTGAGACAGGGAACCACAATCCCAGAGGCGATGGAATATAGTAATAATCCAAGGTAGAAGATGCCTTGAGAGTGAGCAAAGGATATAAATAGATAAGCCGGGATCAAAACCAATATCCCGAAAAATGCCATTCTGTGATGTTTTTCTGGCTTGATTTTCCTCACAAATCCTCCTTGAATGAAAATCATCAGCAACCCGATGAACAAGTACATCCTTCCCTGTTGCATGCTGTCGTAGGCAAATCGGATATGAGTGTAGAAGGATAAAGTGAATTCCAACCCAGAATACAAGAAGAGATAGAGAAAGTATATAAATCCATAAGAGCGAATTTTTGACAAAGAAGGAGTGTCCAAAGATTTTTTCACCAAAGAAAACCCAAAGAGCGATTTCGGAGAGACGTAGCTCATAGTTGAAGAAAAGAATCCAGGATTTTTCTGATTATTTTTCTCTAAACTTTCTGGTAAACACAAAATAATCAAAAGAAGTTCGAAAATAGTCAGAATCATCGCGAATCTTGGAGCATTGACCATCGTCGAGGGATTCATGGTGATGTTCACGGAATTTCTGGAATTCATAGAGAAATAAGCTCCAATCATAGGACCCAGGATAAAGCCAATGCTGAAGGCGATCCCGACGAAGGCCATTCCTCGACCTCGGTTCTCGCTTGAACAAATATCACTCACTATGGTGATAGCGATAGAAACACTAGCTCTCGAAAATCCTCCGACGATCCTCGAGAGGACGAAAATCCAGAAAGTGTCCGAAATCGACCACAGCTGAAATATGAAGACCTTTAAATTAATTTAAAATAAATTACGTAAGTTTTAATTAAAATCAATAGTTAAAGTGCACAATTCTTGATCAACTAAAGTAATCAACTTACGTAATATGAGAAAAACGAGCCGATCACGGAGACCAACAACAGGGGCTTTCTTCCGTAATAATCTGACAGGGCTCCGAGAAAAGGAGACGAGAAGTACTGGAGCAAGCTGAATAAAGACCCCAAGATTCCTCCGAGAAATACATTGTTATACTTATTGAGATCCGGTACTCCGATGGCATTCTCGAAATATTTCACTGCAGACTCGAATTTCAAATAAAGCTCATCCTGAAAATTCATTTGAAATTTTGAAAAAAGAATCAAACTTACTTTTGGAGTTGCTTTACCGTATCCCTCCAAGATGTTCGGAAATAAGGGCAAAATACAAGTGAAAGAAACCAGATCAATAATTAGAATAAAAATCAATAGAATTAGATTTTTATTTGAATTTAAATTCGTTTTTTGCATTTCTTAAAAGTTTCCTTCGTAAATATCAACTGATTATAGTAACAAAATTCAAGGAAAATATTCAGCTTTTTTTCCACGTTTTATAAAAAAATAAAATCGACAGCGAAAGATCCGGAATCAATGGAAATCCACCAGTCGATCGCGACTCAAGGAAGGAATGTCCATCTGCGCAACTGGAGAAAACTTTCCATGTGCAACCGAAGGAAAAGACAAAACTGGACCTGTGACAACTCTGAATGATGAAAGACGACGAACGACCAGGAAAGCAAACACCCCGACTTGGCTTGTGTACTTTCAGTCAACATTTACATATGTTTCTAATGTATTCTTATTATAATTTTTTGAATTTTACAATACGTTTAATTATTATGAAAAATTAAAATCAATAAATTTTTAATATATTATTATGAATTATGATATTTCACAATATATTTAATTATTACGAGATTTAAAATATTATAGATTTTTAAATTTTACAATACTTATTTATTATACGAAATTTGAGTTAAAACACTTTAATATGTTAAAATTGAAGAATAAAAAACGTAACGATAATTTGTCCACATAGAAAATCGAATAAAAATATCTAAAAAATCCGTACTGAGAAAGTTTTGTGATAAGAACAATTTTAAAGTTCCACGACGGTGTAAAAACGACCGAAATTTGATTTCCTTTGGTTTCAATCTGGCATTTGCATTTAAAAATGAGATACAAAAAAGAAATACAAAAAAGAATAAAAAATAAGAAACTAGACCTGTTTCAAATGTCAGAAAAGAAAAAAACCGAAAGAATAAAAATAATTCATTACAGATCAGGGTAGATTTATTGCTAATTCCAGAAAGACAAAATGGTCCAGGAAATGTGTCCTGAAATCAATTTTGAAAAATGGGTCCAGAAAATTCATTTTTCCATATGACCGAGACTAGTAATTCCTTTTTTCTGCAGTTCAGAAAGTTACTCCTTTTCATATGAACTTATATATGTACTATTCGACTCAAATCAGTTATCCCTTTTCACCAATTCAGACAAGTTATTCTTTTCTTACGAACTTATCCAGATATTCCTTTTTCTACTGTCCAATTCAGTTATTCTTTTTTCTATGATCCAAGTCAAGTGTTTTTTTCATATTCGATCTGAGTCAGTTATTCCTTTTCAATAATTCAGACATGTCACTTGTGAACTTATCCAGATATTCTCTTCATATATAATCTAGAATAAATGTTCTTCTTCAATACTTCAGACGAGTTATTTTCTTCAATGTGATTCAAACAACATATTCCTTTTTCTGTAATTTAAATAATTTTTTCCCATTATATGAGTCACCGAGAACTTTTCCCTAAAATTTTAAACAACGATAAGTAGTAGATTCATGACTCTTGACAAATATATACTCTATATTTGGAATTTTGACATAAAAAAAGATGATATCTCATATGGATTTGTCTAAGGATTATTTTCAGTACAATGGAAAATTTCATTCAATTTGAGTAATTTAATTAATAAGACATTTTCCTTCAAAAAATCGACCCTATTTATCAACCATAAATTCGAACCTTCTTAATTCCTGGAAAATGTAATTTTTAAGAATTGTTTTATTTCCCTTCAAAACAGTCTCGAGGGGATTTGTGCTGCGCGTTTATTTTTGAAAACGTCGATTCAGAATTCTGTTCCTTTTGTTTCCTCTGGGTACTTTTTGAGAGAAAAGAATAATCGGAAAAAGGCTCATGTCCAGTGACTTTGGCCATTTCCGTAATTTCACCAATTTCCTGGAACGAGGATTCTGGGAGTTCTTAAAAAATCTAAAATTTCTGGAAATTCTGAATTCTTTTTGGAGAGATTTTGTAGGAGTTTTTATATCTAACTTCTATAATAATTTGGATACGAGAATACTTTACCGATTTAATATGAAATTTTAATCCGTCGAATATAGTCAGTTAAATCTTCCAGAAAATTCCAGGAGGTTCTAAAAATTAGTGTCAAAATCATTTTGCAGGAATTTCTATGGTACAATTTCGAAGATTAATTTGCTTTAAATAATGTCGGTCCATTTTGACCAGTTAAAGAGCAAATGGACTTTTGTCTCAATTTTTATCCAGTTTTCCCAGTTCTTGTCTCAATTTGCGACTGCCGGTCCTCTTATAAAGTCAGCTTCGAATTAGTCTTCGCATGTTTCCTTGAGGCACTTTACAACGTTTTATATCCCAAAATTTCGAGGATCAAATATTGTTCCTAAAGTCGAATTTCGAGTATTTTGTTCCTTTTCCTGAGCGTTGATTTATTTCTCAAGTTCTTCGACTATCTTCAAAGGTCATCGACAAATTGCGACCGCCAAAAAAGTCCTTGTCTTCATTGAGAGTTCTGGTTCAGGGAATTTGCTAATTTAACCACCGTGTGGGTCACAATCGGAATTCTCGATTCCAGTTCAGAAATTTGTAGTTAAAGTTTTAAAAATAAAAAAGTAAAAAATCTAAATTTGAAAATGAGTTCGAATTCAAAAATTCCAAATTTGGTATTTCAACTTTAATTCCGAAATTTTGAATTTTAAATAAAAAAATTTAATTTAAATTGAAAAGTTTCAATTTTTAGTTGGGAAATTTTAAATAAAAAATTTGAATTTAAATTCGAAGATTCCAAATCGAAAGTTCGGATGATAATCGATGACTAATCCATCTAGATCTAAACTAAACGTCGTGAATCACTCTCGATAAAAGACTTGATTGTTGAAAATTTTCAAATCAAAGTTCTTCCAGAGTTTCCAAACTAAATATTTTTCTTCTTTTTCGGTTCAGATGAGATAAACGTCCATGCACCTTCATATATTCATATACGTCCCATATGCGTTCATATATGCGAATGTATATGTGTTTGCAATTGGCCAGAAAGAGGACCGCGCAATGGTCAGGGAACCGCTGCCGTCAAAACACGGACGTGTCGCGATTTTGATTTTGAGAACGGAATCTGTACAAATTTGTTTGTCGTCCTTTTCTAGACAAAACGAAACCATCTCCACTTCATTCGGTTCCTCTTCGGTTTCAATTTTCATAATTTCGAAATACTTGGCTTTAGTTTTTATAAAGGAAAACAACTTTTTTGGATATCATAAATCTTTTCTATTTAACATCCTCGAAACGATCTCAACCTTGTCGATTTATTCGATGTTGGAATGGCCAAAAACACGGGATGATTGATACTTGTTCCGCTAGAGCTGGCCCCGAGGGACCGGGCAGTCTCTACCGACGACGGTGTCATCGCTTATCTATCGGCCGTTGAACGACTGCTTGCATTCTTCCGTGAATTGTCGAAAATTTCCGGGATTTTTTTCTACGTTTATTCTATTCAAAATTTCCGAAATTTTCCTTAATTTTTATTCCATTAAGATTATTTAAAATTTACATTTCTTATTTTTATTCTATGATAGATCATTCGAAGTTTTTATTTTTTTTCTATGAGAAACTATTCGAAATTTCTGGATTTTTATTGTACTAAACAATTATCTAAAATACTCTTGTGAAATTAATTCGATAAAAACTTCCCGGAAAATTTCACAATTTCACCATTTTAGATTTTCTGAAATTATATTGTAAAAATAGAAGTCAAAATCATAGATAATGTGGTTCTAAAATTATCTCATGACAAATCTTATTTTTTATGGAACTTCCAGAGTTTTTCTTCAAATTTTAATTCCAAATTGGGAGACCTAAATATTTTGAAATTTCCGAGACTTTTACTTTCGTATTTAGATGGGGATTTTTTCATAAACAAAATCAGAATTAATTCCTTGTTTTCACTCGCCGTGGAATCCCCTTGTTTACCGAGCGTGTGATCTCCATTCCGCCCGATATAAAACTCAAAAATCTAAATCTAGACCTAAACCTAAAACCTCGAATCTAAGTCTAAAATCGAGCCTTATGTCCACTTATGGAGGTCGAAGATGATGTGAAAGAAATAGCACATTGTCCGATTTCTCTTTATATGCTAATGGATTATCGGGCCGTTGCCGTTATTTCTTCATTCTTTTCCAATTATCCAACAAATGGTTTCTTTCTTTTTCGATGTTGCTCTCTATTCTTTTTCTGTAAACTTTGTAAATTTAAGGAAGATTAAGTAAAATTGTGTGTGCTTCCATGAATCGAAAAATCGACAAACAAAAGTCGTTTCAACGTGGCTATCAAGTCGAGAATTTTCGTTCTTTTTTTACATAGGTTTTCTAAAATGTGATGAGAACTCCTGGAGTTATTTTAAGTCTCAGGTTTTGAAAGTTTCTAGAAAGTTCTAAAAACTCGTGTCGAGAAAATTATACTAAAATATATACTTTTAATTTTTCTAATAAAGTGATTTCATGAAGAACACTAAAATCAATGAATTCCAAAAATTTCGAAAATTCGCGTTGAGAGAAATTCTTAGTCATTGATTTTCGATTCCATAATGATGTAATTAATTGACGAATATTTTTTCAGATTTCGATTACTATTTGTTTTCTACAAATTCAGACAAGAAATAAATCATCAATCAAATGCTCCACGTTAATTTGGTTTAAAATGAACGTAACGAACCACCAAGAATCAGAATGGGTGGAAAAGAATTATCTGTGAGTACTCAGGTATGTTTTGAAATCCTTTGTTTTTAGATATTTCTATTTTTTTCAACATTTTCTATTTTCTAAGTTTTTTTAAATGTATTATTTGTAAATAGTTTTCTAATGTTGAAATAATTTCAGGAATTTTTCGGTTTTTGCCGAAAAGGAAGTTTCGAAAAAGTCTCTCAATGGATCAATCAGAAGACTAAAAAATCGAAGTTGAAGTAAGAATATAAAAAATGGGATTAATCATTAAACGGATTTATAGCTTTTTGAAACCGACAACCCCGAACACCGGATGGCTGGCTAATCTCCGTGATCCGACTACTGGATATACAGTACTTCATTCGGCTTCGTTAAACGGACATTTGGAGATCGTCCAACTTCTAGTAGAGCAAGACGAGGAACTCCTGACGACGAAGGATCGAAGGGGTTGCTTACCTCTCCATCTTGCTGCTTGGAACGGCCATCACCAAGTTGTCCAAGTACTACTTTTCTAGAAAATTTACTTCTACTTTTCAAACTTTTTCAGCACCTCATCCAATCAGATTCCTCGACTGTAGATGATGTAAATAACGCGAAGGAAGCCTCACTACATCTGGCTGCTCAACACGGTCACGGAAGAGTTGTTTCGATTCTCCTCCAAAAACAAGCCAATCCCCGACTTCGCAACGCCAGATTCGAGAACGCTCTAGACATAGCGGCCAGGACAGGGAAGGAGAACGTCTGCAGACTCTTGATCTGTCATTCTCCCGAACTGGCCCTTCAGGCAAGTTTTGATTTTATCGATTCCCCGAAAATGAAAACTGTCCTTTTCAAGAGTGCGGCCGAGTGTTCCAGAGTCGACAACAAGACCGTTTCTCAACACATCGTTTATCCGCTTCACGTGGCCGCGAGACACGGTCACATAGAATGCCTCAAGGTCTTTTGTGAATCTGGCTTCGACGTGAACTACGTGACGGAGGAGGGAACAGCTCTCCACGTGGCAGCACTTTTTGGACAAGTGGAAGCTGTAAAGCTTCTCCTGGGGTATGGGGTAGATATCCGAGTGAAAGACAGTCAAGGGAAGACTGTTCTGGAGAAGCTCGAAGAACACGAAACTCAAAGAGCGACGGATTTGACCCAGATTATTCAGAGTCGAGAAGGTTGGTCCGAGTGTCGGAAGTTGATAGAACACTATCGGAAGAGTCCAAAAATGGAGATCAATGGGAACAGGATGGAACCAGATGAAAAAGAAGTCGTCTGGAGAACACTTCCAGAGAATTCCTTGGCTGTTAGTAATCAAAATACTAATTTCCCGAATAGGTTATCCTCGACATCGAGCAACGGGGGTATCTACTATCCTCCTTCAATGACGGTGGAGCACGTGGTTTTTGATGACGACAACCATGCCTCTACGATAACTCTTTCGACGAACCCTCAGGACCTCAATGAGTCTTCTGGAGGTGAAAACCACTCGAATTCCAGCTCCATATCCCCCTCCTTGGCTTCTACGTCATCACATATCAGAGTGATGCCCAAATTTCCGGTGACTTCTCCCAATGCAAAAACGAGACATGCCAATACAAAAAGATTCGGAAATCCAGTTCTTATCAATGGAGCAGAACCTAAATTGGTCCCTTTTTCGTCATCCAATAACGAACCTCCATGTAATTATCAACCTCCACCACAGTATGAAACCTGGCATCAAAAACAAACCCGAGGGGCTCCTTACGATAATATCCAGCTAGGAATCCCGAATAGAACCTCGAATCACAGCTATAGAAATATTCCTCAGCCATACGATAACGCTCCCTTAGGCAATCACAGGAAATGGGACCACGCTTGTCAGAATCATGGATTAGAAAATGCTCATCAACCCCAAAATCATGGATCAGGGGATGTTCATCAACAGCCAGGATTCAGAAATGGAACCGTTGGTGTTGGTAATGGAAAAAATTATCTAAAATCGAACCAAGTGATAAGGGAAGATGGAACTCAAACTATTCCTGCAGGTAAATTCTTATTTTTGATTAAGTTATTGAATTTCAATTTTAAATAATTAGAGTTTAAATTTTCGAATTTAGTTTCTAAAATTAAAATTGAGGTTTTTAGTGAAATTGACACCCTCGAGACCGACGATACTCAACGGAGTTTTTGCCCAGACAATCCAAGAACACTCAGAAAGATCCCAGCTTCCCCCCTCACTGCCCCCGAAACCCCGGTTAAAGGATTCCAAAAGCACAGAGTTCGCCCACCCTACTCGTAGTTCGGGTGTGACTTTCGCTGATTCGACCTTGGAGAGATGTTTGCTCGTTTTTATGATTCATTCTTATCAAAAATCGATTTCAGCTGTTTCACCTGATAGGTTTAAACCAAGAGATTTCCAAGGAAAAGCTCCTTTAGCTCTTCCGGAGGAACTCGGAGGATCCACGTGTACTAGCCTCGTATCTATTTCTCCTGAGAGAGTTCTGAATCCGATCGACGAGAGACTCCGACGATCGATGACGACGACGACTTCTGAAGACAGGACTTTGGTATCGATGCATGAGGACTTTTTCCCAAAGTACGAGAACACAAAATTCAATTCTGTAGATAAATCTCCTGTTTCCGGAAATTCTAGAAATTCTGGAAGTGTCATTTCTCCGAAATCTCCAGGTGAGTAATTAGTGGATTTCCTGATAATTAT
>VOSG01000004.1:109717-229814 GCA_009761265.1 Halicephalobus sp. NKZ332 | reverse complement strand
TAGCTTGGTCTTCCGGAGGCCAAGCCGAGGGATCACAGTATTTACAAGCTGTTCCTCGACAGTAAAGTTTGCATTGCATCGATTCTGGAGTGAATCTGATGATGTTCGATCTCAGAGCAGAATATGTCGGCTTCGTGCTGATAGCAGCATTACTTGGATTTTCTGGATCGATCCCTCCATCTGGAGCAGTTTCTGAAAAACGTCCGTATTTTTTAATGACTCAAATTCCCACCTCTCACTGATGAGGCCATATTTATGTTTGTTTGTTCATCAAACCGTAGATTAATTAAAATTAAGTAGAAATTGTGGTTCGAAATAAATATTATTGAATAGTGAAGTTATATTTCACTAAATCAGGAAATATAATAGTCAACGTTGAATTTAAATTTAGAAATATTACTAAATAATGGAGTCCAAATCGGACAATTCAGGAAATATAATAGTTTAAATTAAATTTAAGTTTAACTAAAAAATAAATATTTCTGAAAACTCCACTTAAAGCTAAATAACAGTTCGAGGAAACATCGTCGTCCCGGCAACGCAGCAATTTTAGCAAAAGAATTTCTAACTAACCAAAACTTCAAAAAATTTCTCGTGTGAAAATAATTTTTTATATACTACGGACAATAAATTGAAAATATTTCGTTGTCATTTTTGCAAAAACCTTCAACGTAAAAATTTAGAGATAAAAGTTATGAAATCCCTTCAATATGAATTTCTTATACCCCTAATTCCACATTTTGTTCTCTCATCGTACTATTATACAAATCACAAATTAATATGACGAAAGTTCTCTCGACAGAAATTTCCGGGATCTCTTGGAATACTCAGGAATTTTTTATTTCAGATATTTATTCAGAAATCATGCTGTCGTGAAAATCAGAAACAAATTTTTTACGAAAATATTTCAACAAGAATTTCCAGAATTCTTTATTTCGAGTATTATTTTTGAAATCATAATCATGCTGTCATAAAAATTAAAAATAGAATTTTAAAAAATTCTCTCAACACGAACTTCCAGAATTTTCAATCATGTCTCTTGAAAATCACTATTACGGAATTCGTCAAATATAGAAATGAAGTGAAACATCTTTTATAATTTTTCATAAATACAATGTAAAAGGCAAAACGGAAAATAATACATAAATTGCTGGAAAGAAGTTTTTCGTGAAGCTCTCTGAACCGCTCGGAAGAAGTTCCAGGGCTTCCTGGAGGGACCCACACCACTCTCTGCCTCTGAAGGTCTGTTGTCCAGTCTCGAGAACCTCTGCCCGGACGAAGGGGAACACGCATATTGTTGAACAATGTGGATTCTCGTAGCGATTGTTATTGCGAATTATTTTCCTGAGATCAAAGTGAATTTTTGCGAAGTCAAGAACCCTCTGAGCAGGGGGTTTCACGGTTCCCTTCTCACATCGGAGTTCGGGGACGATCAGGGTCGAAAGCTAAAAGTTCTTCTGTACACCTGTTTTCGCTAATCCTATTTGATCCAGCTGTCCGAATACAGTGTATTCTGTAACATGCGCTATGAATCGTGTAATTACTTACTCTCTGTTTCGAAGCGAAAACTGTACTGACAGTTATGTTGACACTTTTCTCGTCTGTGACGACTTCTTCGATAGAAATTATTTTGTCGTCGATGAGGAACGGGGAAGTTAAAGAATCGTTTTTTGTTCGGACAATTAGTTCCTGAAAGTTTCGGATTTAGAGTCGGCCTTGAGTATTCCTGCTGCGATTTGACACAATGCGGATCCGGACCAATTACGGCGGCTTCCCAAAAAGGTTAATTCCATAGATCTCAATTAGAAAAAAGGTGTTCCGTGGATCTCAGTTAGAAAAAAGAGATTTCACAGGTCTCGAATAGGAAAATCATATTCCATGAATTTTAATTTTAAAAATCATATTTCATAGATCTCGATTAAGAAAAAAAAATTTACCTGTTTCGTCGGGAAATCCGAGTATCCTCCATCAGAACTGTGGTAAAACAACCGGTACTCGATCCTCATCGCAAACCATGTATTCGGAAGAAGTCCATCGAAAGAAAACAACTGAAATAAATTTCCTTATTTGCATTTGAATGAGACGGAGATTATCGTTTTTGTTTCTTTCCTAAATCCCACTTGACGAGATTTAAAGATCAAGACCGAAAGCGGCAAACTTCTCGAGAAAGATCAGAAGCCGTCACTCAAGAAAATAAAAAACCACTTTTTTCAAGAGGGTTGTCGGCTTATCGGATGGGATTTCCCATATCCGGTCCCCTCCCTCTATAACGCTTATTTTTCCTCTATTCCCATTTCCATGGGAAATTCGAGGAATTCAAAATTGAAAACCTCCTGGATGAGTTCAACGTTGGTCAAAAATGTCAGTTCATATTACGTCATGATCACTTTTACGTCTCGTTTCCTACTCTGGGACACGATATAAAATTCTATTTCCGATTTGACATGATTCATCAAATTCGATTTCGAACTTAACATGTCACGTTTAACTGTGAAGTGGATGTACTATATTAGATTTAATTTCCGATATGAAGTAATTGATTAAGTTTAATTTCGGATTTACAGACACTATATTAAATTTGATTTTGGAAATAAACCAATATATAAAATTCGATTGAATCCAGAGATTCATGTGAAGTTTGGTTTTTGGTTTAAGCATACAAATGAAGGTCGGCTTTGGATTCAGAGTGCCATATTTCCTTTAAACTTAACTATGAAATCAAATTTAAATAATATCCCGAATCGAGAGTACGATATTACGTTCGACTCCGAATTAGGCATTACTATATTTCAGGGGCGGCTGGACTTTACTTCCATGTAATCGTTTTTGGGCAGAGCGTTAATTAAATCTTTTCGAAAGCTGTAATCAGAAGTCGAGTTTAGGAGCTCGAAAGTATGAATTATGAATGTAGAAGCCGGACCCCTTTTGAGTTCCAAAGGGCAAACCGGGACCAAATTCCTTTAATGTGCCTTCTTACAAGTTTTCGGAATAATTAATGGACTTTTGCTTTGGTTTTATTTTTGGTACTACTTCAAGCACTCCATTTATGCAAATTTAGGAAATATAGGTACTCTGTCAAGTTGGGGTTTTCCGTCGACATTGTTTTGTAACTAAGACTGCAATTAGAGAGAAATCCGAATCATGTCGAAGGCCGAAATCTCTTCGAAAATCGGTTTTTATTTGATTGTTCGTCCAGAGGATCGGATAAAGTCCGAAAACGGCCATTACGCAAATGACATGGAATCTGTCCGACAAATCTAGATTTCTTGATTTCATTACGGGAACAGAAAACTCCAATTATGGATATTGGGACCGGGAAGTTTGAGGAGAATGTTGCAGAAACAAAGAATTCCTAAATTCGTAAAAAACCATGCATTTTTGGTCGCTTTCGGAAATTACAACTTTAGGGAGATAATTAATGGGTTTTTGACGACAGCTTGGAAAACCATGACTGGCTAAAAAGGGACTTACTTGATCCTCGTGACGACCCACACTGAGTTCCGTTTTTCTGTATTCTCGAAGTCTGTCCAGATCGAAAATCGTCACGTCCATCTCGAATCTCGTTACGTTGGCAGCAGATATCATTTTGACAACAATGGAACTCGTTGAAACAGAGGTTATTTCAAATTTGGCAATTGACTCTACAGAACGGATGAGCAGCAAAAGCCTCAAGAGTCGGTAAAACCAGCTTTTCCAGAGGATTTTTAGTTCTTTCATCCCGGCGGCATTTCTCTTTGGATTCCGGACTGAAACCAAGAACTAAGAAATTTAGGAATTCAGATTGTTTTAAAACGCGTGGGAAATAAAAGAGCAAAAAGTAAGATAAACCAATTCTTTTCTATACACTTTTAAAAATAAGATCGACCAAAAAATGGGTAAAAAAAGAACCTTGCACATTCAGAAGAGATAAAAACGGAAGTAGGAAACAGGGAAGGAGGAAATTGGCAATAACATGATTTGAATGAAGAAGCAAAAAGCAAGAAAAGCAGGTAAACAAGGAGCAAGAGGAGAGTAAAGCAAGGAGGAAGAGTAAAATAAATGTGATAATATAGTAATAGCTAAGATAAATACAATAGAATAAATAAATCAAGGAAATGATTGAATGAAATAGGAGAATCAAGAAAAAAACAAGCGACAAAAATAGAAAAATATAATCCTAAAATTTAAATAAAGTGGATAAACAGGAAACCAATGAATAAAACCAAAAGAGTAAAATCAAGGACAGAAAGTGAAACAACCAAAGTCAAAAATAAATAAACTAGTGGCAATGTTACAGACTCCGCGAGATCGGTACAGAAGAGAAGCTCTCGCAGATATTCGATCTGATTGCAAATAAATTTGCATAAGTCGTCCTTCTGTCGGCACCTGTCAGAAAAACTAAGGGAGACTTGTCGGATGTAGAGTCAAATAGCGGTCCAACGAGGTTCAACGAGGTCCGACGAGGTTCAGTGAGGTCCAACGAGGTCCGAAAGGAAGAAAGTCCCGCCTACCGGAAAGGACTGAAAGCGTTTTCATATTTTTGATGACTGGATATGGATCTGTATTTCGGCATGAATCTGGGACCGTGGACTTCTTCCTTTTCAAATTTTTAATAACGAAAAACACGTAATATATTCGCCTTCATCGAAAATGTCCAGAGATAAAAATAAATAAATAGTTTTTTTCCGTGAATGAAAGAGCAAAAAATATTTTTTCCAAAAAATAATTTAAAAAATAAAATTCCAATTTATCAATAAACCCGATTCAGAAAATCCTTTTCGGATGAAAAATTATTTATTTAAATAATTGAAATTTTCGTTTTAAGAAAACCACAACCAGTTTTCCTCTTCCATGCCCTTCATTCCCCTTTCTGGCATTTTGGTCATTCATTTTCATTCATCTTTAACCGCGCTAAATTTACGAAAAACAATAGACAGTTTTCGGAATCCGACAAGCCAAGTTTCCCATTTCGAAAGTATGTTGTTCTGGGGATCCATAGAGAGGAGACGAACTACAAGAAAATGCAGATAATTCATCCGGCAAAGGAATGAGCCGAAATTGGTCTCACGGGGACAGCCCGGGAACATGAGGTCAAAATTAGTACCGATTGGGTCAAGAAGCAGAATTTTCATCTCAATTCATCTAGGCTTCTTTCGAAACAAGGGGAAATTGAGTAATTATTTTCATATTTAAAAGTACGCTTTTATTCATCGATGGGAATTTACGAAAGCCACCTCCGTCAGTCCAGAGTTTGTATCTTCGAAAAGTCTGTTGATAACGAATTTGGAATACATTAAAATTAAAAAATATCTCTCAAAAACTCCAACATTTTCATATTAATTAATGTTCGTCGAAGGGACAATTTATACGAAGATTATAACTCATAATTTCTCCAATTTTTTCTCGCTACTTCATCTTCGGAAAAAAACTTGATTTAATTTTCTGTGAAATACTTGGGAAAAGTTCCATATAAAATTCATACAGCATATTCGTGCAAGAAACATCTGGGACAGTGACGGGAAAATTGGTGAAATAAAAACAAGAAAACACCTGGAACGGTGATGAGAAAACTGTAGATACCAAAATAGGGAAAGAAACAGTAATTCAGGTCTTCTGGAGAAAGAGATGTTTGTTTCCAAGTAAATGGGAGAACTTGAAAAAGTTCTATTTAAAATTCGATTAAAAATATTTATGTAAAATCCAATTAAAAAAATATGTACAATTTAACCAAGTGAGTTTATATAAAATTCAACTTAAGGAAGGATATACAATTTAATTAGAAGTTTTATAAAAAATTCAACTAAAAATATCCATACAATTTAATTAAGGAAGTGCATATGACATTCACTTTAAAAATATGAGTTTAATTTTAAAAAATATAGAACTTAATTTGAGAATTTTATATAAAATTCAGCTTAAAAATACATGAAATCCAAAAATAAATTCATTTGACAACAATCTTGGATGATTCGGATTTCTTTGGATTCAGAAAATCCACTTACAATTGTAGTTTTGAATCTGGGTAGGATATTTATATCTTTGTATCGAAATCCAGGACTACATAGAAGGCATTTTTATTTATATATTTTAACTTTTTTCGAAACCACCGACTTTTCAAGATCCTCTATTTTTGAACTTGACTGATCCGAATCCGAACTATTCGATTTCATAATCGAAGTGAATCAACTCGACTCGAATTCTTTTATTTTTAAACTTAACAACTCGAGTTGAAAGTTTGGACTTACAACTCTAAAATTTTTGATGTGGATCTTTATTTCATCTGAGAATGAAAAATGTGTAATAAATCTTTGCATTCTTCCTCAAATTCTTGTTTTTTGGATTATTTTTTATATTTATTTTGTCATACTATTAGTAATAACTAAAGTTATTGTTTAAATTTAAATATTCTAGAAAGTTCAGTTTAATAAGGAAAAACTTTTATCAGATTTATGACCTTTAACGAGATGCAAACATCGACATCAACGAAATTGGTCTGATGTACCGAAAATTGGGGATTTTATATTATGTGAAATCCGCTTATCCGAGAGTAACGTGTCCGGGATATCCATTCAAGTTGATAGACAGATTACTATCCTCTGCAAGGCCAGTTATTCCATCCGAAGCCTGAGTCCTAAGCTGTAGTTCTAAATCTGATTTTAATTTTTAAAAATTTCGAAATTCCAAAACTCCAACTTTCAATTTCCTTCGAAAATGCCTCACTCGCTTCTACGGTCCCTCGGACTTTGCCCCCTGAAGCCCTCGGCCCTTTTCTATCTACTTTTGATTTTTCTCATGGCCTTGTATTGTGTCTACATCACCAATCAGAGTTCTTCGATTCCCTTCCAATTCCGGTTCAACGAGCCATTATCAGTAAGATTTGTTGGAGAAAAATTATTCAACAAACTTAAAAAACAAGACAACGAGAGAGCGAATAGCTTGCTGAAACTTACTGATTTGGAAAAAATGAAACGACAGAATAGTGAGGTGAGTTTTTATTGATTTGGAATTAGATAAAAAAATAAAATTTGTAATTATATAAAAAAGTAAAACTTTAAATTGGATCAAAAACGAAATTTGGAATTAGGTAGAAGATTTCGAAGGCTGATCAAAACAGAAAGATAAAAATTGAACTTGTATTAAAACACAAATTTAGTTGTTGCTAAACATAAGTGCTTTTGGGACAGACTTCTCTAATCCTGAATGGGCAGAGACAATTTGTATAGGTGGAGATGCGAAGAGATGTGGAGGAAAGTTGAAGAACCTGGAGACAAGATTGAGAGTAAGTTTTATTTATTTTTAAATTATCGATTAGGATTTCTTTGATTCAGAAATTGTCGATCCAAACTTCCTTAATTTGGGAATTTTCGGTTTAGAAATTATTGACTGTTAACCATGTTCATATTGGAGAAAAAATTAATTATCCATGTCAGGACTACTTTCGGAATTTATCTTGAGAGGATTAAAAATAAAATTAAAACGTAGACCCTATTGCAAAAGTTATCTGATTTATCCATCGGAAATGGGCTTGATCACTGGTCTTTCATTTCGATTCCTCGATTCTTTAATCCCTTGATCCCTCAATAAATTGATTCCTTAATCTTTTTATCTAACATCTTCAGTCCGCTCCTCCTTACAAAACCTTGGCTTGCATCATCCAGAAAAACATGTCTACAGTACTCCAGGCTATAATGTGCTTCTTGTTTAACGAGAAGAAGTTCAGAGAAGCTAACCGAGTTCTTTCTCGAGAATGTCATGATGTACGGTTAGTTTTTGATCGTCTTGAAGTTAGAAGGTTCGATTTTCGGAGACTTCGAGGAAATAAAGGAAAACACAAATTTTCAGATTTTGTGTCGGGAAAAACGAACACAATGCTGTTTCACGTGCTGAGAAATTACTGAATATGACTAATTCTAAGATGAAAGATTGGCTTTATCTCGCTATTGTCAGAGACCCTATTGACAGATTTCTCTCTGGATATGTTGACAAATGTATCAGGTATAATTTTCCGCTTTTTTAAATTCTAGATTTTTCGAAATTTCCAGGAAACCTCATGACCCCAAGAAATACTGTAATGGATGTAAAGGAAATATGACTTGTTTCATCATTACTGAATATGAAAGAATTATGAACAGCTCCTTTTCGTCGTACACGTCAAGAACATTTGAAGACCGTCATTTTTTCCCTCAATCTTGGTATGGATAATTTAAAATATATTAAAAGTTTAATTTTAATTCGAAATTATATCTAAAATTACGTTCAAAAAGCGAAACTCATATTCCAATTTAAATTTAAACTTAATTTAGAGAATTTAAAATTAAAATCCTGAAATTTAGGCGATGCAATTTCAAATCTGAAATGGAACACTACAAACTCATCCGGTACTCCTCTGCACCACAGTACGCCGGAAAATTCCTAGATGACCTTTTGGATCTCCTCCGAACCCAGCAAGTCCCGGCAGAATCCCTCAAATTCATTAAAGACCAACTTACCGGAGGAAGGACAGTCCATTCTACGGTAGCTTCGGATGCCAGGATTTTCTTCGAAGAAAGACTAAAATCGAGTCCTTTCCTCCTTGAATACGTGATAAGAATGTTCTACTGGGACTACAAAGTCTTAGGGTTCGAATTGCCAAAATTTTAATATTGATTTTTGTTGTTGAATTTCTTTTTCCATGAACAAAATTTTTTCGACAAAAATGCAAATTTGTTTAGTCCAGTTCAAGGATTGCGTATCTGGTTGAAATTACGCAGTTTGTCCAGCCTGGGTCAACACGGAAAACGGACAGTGATTCCCTTTTTGAAAACATGGGACAGTGATCTATTTTGGAGAAGGTTGGACAGCGATGCCCATTAGGAAAAGGGCAATGAGCCATCTTCTCAGAACAAAACGGACAGTGATTCCCATTTTGAAGAAAGATAGAGCGGTGATTCCCATTTAGAAAAAGGTTGCATAGTGATTCTCGTTAGGAAAGGTTGAACGGTGATTCCCTATTTATAAAGGCAGGAAAATGATACTCGTTTCGAATGGACAAAAAGTGATTCCGCTTGGAATAGGGCGGAAAGTCAAAACAAGGTTATTTTGGAAACCGATGCAGTTTGTTTCAATTTGCCCGTCAAATGATACATTCGATAAATTTGATCCATTCGATAAATTTTATAAATTCTATAAATTCGATAAATTTGATCCACCCTAATTAAACAACATGATTCCTCGGCCTCTGGCAAAAATTTGACTCCTATTGTTTCGGATAATTCAATTTGATGAAGAAATTTTCCTTTGTTGTTTGTAATTACGGGACTTTGGAGGTTCTGGATTCCGGAAATTTGTTTCAGGAAAATTCTATGAAAGTATTTCCAACTTTAGGAGTGGTTAAAATAATAAGTGAAAAAATCACGTCCAAACCCTAATTGGCACTCATTCTTCCTCGCCAAGGACCTAAATTTGGCGATACATATTTTTCACCAAGGATTTAAATTCGGCATCCATTCACTTTCACAAAGGATTCAACTTTGGCACTACTCACTTTTAGCTGAGGATTTAAATTTGACATTCGTTTATTTTTAGCTAAGAATTCAACTTCAGCACTATTCACTTTCCTCCAGAATCAGATTTGATATCCGTCCGTTTTTCTCCAAAGTTTGCATTTTTATCGAAAGTTTTTGAACGTCTGGAGTTGAGATTTCCGGAAATTTTCGAAAATCCGTTTAGAAGCAGTCTCATAATAATGCAAATTTCTGATTTTTATAATATGATTGTTTATTTGTCGCTGACTTGCGGCAAGGATCGCAAAAGTGACAAGTGTAAGCGTTTCTTTGTTTAATTTATTCTCTCTTTGAAATATTGGCTTCTCGGTTTAAGAACCGTTTCGAAGAGGAACATGGTCAAGGAATGAATATGTTCAGCAGATGAACTTGACGGAGAAACGACAATCAAGTACCCTTATTTTTCGATGGACAATCTGACTGGATAATTATGTTTCACTCAATTTGACCTCGAATATTTCTTTATTCCGTGATTTTTTGACAGTCGCTTGTAATTATTCCAGAGGGTCATTGAGTTTTTCAAGTGAAGCTAGATCCACGATATTCAATCGGACACAATTGGGTAATTATCCAACATTACGTAGCTCTACTTTTGGCTCGTTTTTGCTTCCTTTGAAAATTTAGTTCTGTCCCTAATCTGTTTGCAGAGGACTATATTATTATAATCCTCTGTAGAAATCAGAAATTTCCTTCGCGAAATTAGTCCAATGCGATTTTCTGAACTTTCCAGGAAATTCTGCAATTTTCCATTTCAGATTTTGTTCCAAAAATTATTGTCGAATTCTGGAAGATTTTACAAAATTCCAGAAAACTGAGGATTTTTTCAGAAATTCTAAAACTTATTTCATCATATTTCGGAAAGCGTTAGAGATATTTATCGAACTGTAAGAATTGTCATGATATTTCTGGAAATTAGAAACTGTAAAGCCTCCAAAAAGCTATTCTATCGAATTGTGCATGATTTTACGAACTTCCAGAAAATCACAACATCCCAAGTTTCCTCTGGAAGATCCTGGAAATGTCCATTAAACTCCGAATCACTCTAGGAACTTCCACGATACTTTAGGGAAACCTGAGAAAATACTCTTCAATTCTGCAAGATGCTATAAACCTTTGTTAAATTTTTCAAGATTCCAGGAGCTTTGACAAACTTCAGCCGTCGAAAACAACCCAAGAGTCTAATTAGCGGCCATTTCGTGCACATTTCGAAATTTGAGGATCCAACAAGGTGTTTCGAAAAACATTCAAGTACCTTTGTAAAACTGCTCTCATCTCTTACATAGTAATGTACCTTTAACAAAAATGGTCAAGCGTCAAGTGGTTGGACATTTTTCGGGTTGTCGACAAGATCCAAAGGTGGTCCTTTTATTAGCTGAACCGGTGACCCTCACATTAGCAAAGAATTGTTTGAGAAGAAGGACCTAGAATTGGTCCACATATCCCTAGTTGTGTCCCTTTCGGTCAAAGAGAACAAACAAAGTTGAGGTGCGCGAACGGTCGGGGACGCGTCCAAGCTTCGAGATTAGGCCAAGCGGTGATTTGGATCGGGCCTCCTTAGCTTTAGCAAGGAGGAATACCACCAATAAGAGAAATAGCAGCAATAGTAGCCAACAACTAGCGTTTGGACTTGTATTTGGTGAAGCGACCGAAAAAGGTCGATTTTGTTGTTTCTTTTGACCTCCTAAGTTGCTAGAACTTCTTTAACCTATAAGTTTTCTGAAGCTCTCTTTGATCTTTAGATTATTCAATTTTTCTTTCAAGCTCCTATTGTCGGATTTTTCTTTAATTTCAAAGTTGTCAAAATCTTCTTTGAATTCTAGATTTTTTAATTTTTTTAAAATTTTTAGATTCTTGAATTTTTTGGGCTTTTGATTTTTTAGATTTCTAGATCTGTTTTCTATTTTTTATTTAATAGAATTTCCAGTCTATGAATTTCTAGATTTCTGAATTTTTATTCACTAAATTTTTGAAATATTTAGATTTCAGAAGTTCCTGATTCCTGGGTTTTCGGAACCTCTTGTGACCCTCAATTTTCTAGAATCTTTCTTTACCCCTAAATTCCCCTTAATTTCTTACTTTTTTCTGTAATTTCCTTGGTTTCCAACTTTTTAGGAATTCCCATTGGTTCCCAATTTTTTGGAATCTGTTTTGGTAATTCAGAGATTCAAACATTTCGAATTAGGAACCAAAGTTTCGGGTACAAATTCCCTTCTCCCAATTTCTGTCATGCTCCCGAAATCTAATATCCCATTCTCGAGCCTTTATTTCTGATTTTCATTTAGCATTATTTCATGCCATTCAAATCTTCCCTACTGTCTGGATCGTACACAATTTTAAGCCATAAAATGTCTAAATAATACGGTTTTCGCATATTACATAGTTTCTAAATAGTATACAATTTTTAAATATTATATAATTTAAAACCATACACTATCCTTAAACTGCATGTATTGTTTAAAAAGTATGCAATCTTCACATCATATGCAGTCTTCAAACAGTACGCAATTTTTGAACTACATTATTTTCGAGCTATCCACGATTTTGAAACCACCCAAAATCCTTAAATCATCCACAATTCTTAAACCATACTCAATCTTTAGACCATACACAATCAAGCCGGAAGAAGTCCTGCTGGCTTTTGAGAGGACGGTTTTGACAGATTTATAATTATCTGATTCCCGGATTTCTTAAGACAATTTTCCTCAATGACCAGTTTACTTTTTTTTCTCCCGCAGTCCTCAAGTAATAAAAAAATTTATTTGGTTTGCAAAAAACTGAAAAATCACTTGGATTATCGCTAACTTCTCAGTTTCATTTCCATTTGCATTTTTTTAATTTTTAAGATTCCGAATTTTGTTTACTTTTTAAAGTTCCTAATTTTTTAATTTTCAAGATCCCGAAGTTTTCAAACTTTCTAAGACTCATAATTTTCTATTTTTTAGGATTCCGAATTTTCTTCACTTTTTAGGATTTCGGATTTTCTCCGACAGCTGTCAGTTTTCGAATATTGTTGGCACGCTTTTCAATAAGAAATCTTGACGCCACTTGATTTATCTACTCCCAAGGCGGTCCTGATTCCATTTAATCTGTTTCTAAAGCGAATTTGATTCTTTTTAGCTTATCCACTTTTGAAAAGGATTTCTTTTTTACACTTTCAAAACAAAACCAATAATTTTTAGTTCACGTAATCCTTACACGAATTCGATCCACCTCCTCTCGAAGCGGAATTGGTAATCTTTGATTCACGTACTTTCGAGACAAATTCGATTTCATTTTTGACTTACATACTCTCGAAAGAAAATTAGTTAAATTGACTCAGATATTCTCGCAAAATATTAGCTAATATTGACTCATATACTCTCGAAAAGAAATTGGTCATTTGTGGTCCACGTACTGCCAAAAGAGCTTGACTTCATTTTGAATTACCTAATCCCAAGACGAACTTGACTCATGCACTTTCGGAACGAAATTAGCTAACTTGGATTCACCTATCCTCGAGACATTCGGCCTCATTTGACTCATACTCTCGAAGCGGATCCAACTTCATTTCGGTTCATCATCTCGAGACAAATTCGACATTGTTTTAGTTTCATACTATTGGCGAGTTTGACTACAGTTGATTTATGTAGTTCCAAACCGAAATCGACTGTTTGATTGATTTACTCCCAAGGCGCAAATTATGCATCCTCGCTGCTCTTAACGACTCGGATGAATGTTATTCCCAAAAGTCCTTCGAAGCATATTGAACTTGCCAGAATTATCTCCGTCAATCCTTGTTTTTCGGAGCCATCATTATCCTTCCTCAAAATTCATATTTTCATGTATTTCCTTAGATTCATATTTTCGGATATATTTCCTCCAAATCCATATTTTTGATTCTTATTTTCGGGTGTATATTTTCAGCGATCCAGGGTTCCTACGGAAACGAGGCGGAGTCATTGACGAAAATGAACGGTTCTCAGAAACAAGGCTTTTCTCTTCGCGCGAAGTAGAGACCAGTGGTCACTTTAATAGAATTTTCTATTCTAGATACTTTCTTTCAGTTGCGTTTTTTTGTTTCGAAAAAAATGTAATGGAATTTTCCATCCTTAAGTAATCGTAGTAGAATTTTTTATTTTTTAAACAATCGTGATAGAATTTTATTTTAACAATAATTGTAATTAGTTTTTGTTTTTAAACAATTATGATTGAACCTTTTTCTAAATATCCAAAAATTACTTTTCATTTTTAAATGATCCTAAAATATCTCGTCCCCAAATGATTCTGAAACTTTTCATTCCAAAGCAATTACGGTAGAATTTCTACTTCCAGAAATTTGGAACAATTTCTCGTCTTTAAATAATTAAAGCAAAGATTTTAAAACTAGATAATTGTCATGGAATCTTTGACCTCCAAATACTTGCAAACGAATTTTTTACTACTAGATAATTGATACAAAGTCTTCTACTTCTGAGTAATTTCAACGAAATTTTTTTAAGTAACTTGGTTAAATTTCCTCTTTTTGGACAAGTTGATTAAACTTTTTCTTTTCTAATAATCTTATTAAGTTTTCAAAATTTCGAAGCACTTTAAATGGATCCTTATTTCTGAACCATATAAATTCTGTCAACAAATCAACGACATCAATCCCGAATATGTCATTTTAAAACTGTCTTAAAATTTATTATGAAATTTGTATCTCTTTCTTCCTCCTGTGCCAACATGAGGGATTATCACCAGCGCATCTCTTGGAGTTTCCAGGTTATCTAATTTCGTCATCAGATCGCGTTTCTACCTTTTCGAGACGAACTTCTTTGTTTTTGTTTCGTGTCCTGAGTAAAATCTGTTTGCTCAAATAGGCCATATCTTACACATGATCGAGTTTCTAATTTGCATAATTTCCAGCGATCCAGGGTTCAAGATTCAATATAACATTTTACGGAGCCAAAATGAGGATCAACAGGCAGATATTGCTGTCGTTGATCCTTCTGGCGGAAGTCTTTTTTTCATTCGGTAAGTTTAGTTTAAATTTATATTTTCCTCGGATTCCTAATTTCTTAAGTTTAAATTCCAAAACTTTTTTTCTAGACTCCTAGGTTTTCGAGTTTTCAAATTTTTGAGGTTTCAATTTCTGAATCCTTATTTTCTGGTTTTTCGTGTGAAGTGGACCAAAATTAATGACTTCCTTGGTCATCGGCCTTCACGTAAATAAGTATAATCGTCGCTTTGTTCACGTCCACGTTGACGTCGGACTTCGAAAAAGTCAATGACTTTCTTAAAATTTTTTATTTAAAGTAGCACCGCGAAAATACTAATTCTCACGATTTTGAAAACTGTTTTTTTGGAAAAAGAAATTGATGGAATGGTTTATCCGATCTATAAACAAAAAGTAATAAAACTGTCATTTTTTGACGAAGATAAGGTATCTTTCAAAAGCCAAAAACGAGATTTCCAGGTGATGATGAATTTATCTCCCAGCCAAACGTCCAGCCTTATTACGTCAGAGAAGGCGAACCAGGCCCGATTTTGAACTGCATTTTTTCTCCTGAATTCAGAGACAGGAAAAGATTCGAACCCCAATGGACCCGGGTCGTCAGCGGCACTCCAAAGTGAGCAAATCGCATTTATCTCATTTATCCTTTTCTATCCAGGGCCAATTCGCACTCTTTTCAGGTTGTTGACTCGAAACGAAGATATTTTTTCAAAGAACGACTATGCCCTCCAGGAAGAGAGTGACTCTGGAGAATACAGTCTCCAGATCAAAGTAGTCCGATTCGAGAGAGATAATGGACAGTTTTTCTGCAGTCTCCTTGATCGAGAAACTGGAGACCAAATTTTGAGTACTCCAGCAACGATCATGGTTGTCGGTGAGTAACTCTTTTAATAATACGAAACCTATTCCAAATATTTAAAAAATCAATATGAAATAATCTCAAACATCTTTGGAGTTTTTTTCTTTGATGCATTAGTTTTGAAAAAACCTATTGAATTCTCATACTTCAATTGTATAACTTCTACGGAGTTCTCAATGGTTTCGGTCATTTAAAATTTCCTGAGTTCTCTAAATTTCCAATCACATGAATTTTTGACCTCTCAAAGACTTTAATTGTATAGGTTTTTCTGAATTCACCAAAATTCCATTCATTGTCTAAATTCTTCGAAATTCTAACTATGTAAATTTTGTAACTTAAGGACTCCAATTACATGAATTTTTAAAATCCTCCAGGGTTTCAATTATGTGAATTTTTAAAAATTTTCCAAAACTCCAGTCGCATAAATTCTCCCGAATTCTCAGAAGATACTCATTTAAGGTGAAGAAATAACACTCATTAATGTACTGTATCTCGAAATGTAATTTTTCGGGTGTCGCTAAGGTTCTCAAATTTTTTTTTGCTACAATGATGAAGAACAAGAAACTCATAAAACTTGTTCTCAGTTTTTTTGAATTTATGGTGTTTCTTTTTTTTTAAAAAGTCAAAATGTATTGGTCAAAATATTTTTCGCAGTCAGCGATATCCGAATACTTGAAGCTCGAAAAGAAACAGAAAATGAAAATATAAAAAAATAGAAATTGGACTAGCGTTCTTTTGTTGCAGAAATCTTCCGACTGTTTTCTTTTTTTGAAAATGTACCGGAATAAAACAAACTCGTTTCGGTGTCAAAAGGATTTTTCCATAAAAGGAAAGTTTCCTTTTTCACAAATTATGAAAGAAAATCCATTGACCGAGAAAGTCGATTCGATAAAACAAGGAGCTTTTCGATGTACCTAGGGCTTTGTCCACACCTCATAATTGTCGGGATGTGGATTAGTTTTCCAAGCTCCGACCGGTTTATGTTTGCCGTTTTCATGGTTACCTCTGTGAAGGTGGGTAGGGGGTGCAATTACGGGCACATCGGATGCGAAAATCGAAGCCACCTGTCAATTGGAATTGTTCTTAGCGTCCTCGAACATTAGTCCCTTTGTTTTTCGACAGCAATCGAATACAAACATGCATCACAGATTTAGCTGAGGGAGGATCATCATTAAAAACTCGAACACAATGAGCATCAAATATTTTTCACGAAAAATTCCTGGAAACTTTGGAATTTCCAATTATATATGGTTATAGAAGCTTTTATTTGATTCTGAATAATTATTAATTTCGAAACCTAACTCCCACTAAATATTAAAAAACTGTCAGATAGTGTTATTGTAGAAATTAAAAATCATTGCAATTCCTCTAAATTGAGGTTCTATAATTTTCTAGAATATTCAAAAAGTATAACTTAAAAAGATCAATATGGAAATGATTTGTTTCAGTTCCTCCGAGTTCTCCATCAATCACTGTCCAACCTTCTCAAGCGGTGAAGGAAAACGAATTCGTCACGCTTCACTGTGAATCCAATGGTGGAAATCCTCCTCCGAAATTTTCCTGGATATTCAATAATAACACTGTAGTTCCTAGCAGCTGGTATCAGAACAAGGTCGAAGCCGCTCCACGTGCGACTTCCGTCTCAATCCTCCAATGGAGAGTCAATGCGGAGGATAATGGTGCATATTTGACTTGCCAGATTTGGAATGAAGCCATGCAAAAAGACGAGTTCCGAACGGTCGAAACGAATCGTCTGAATGTTTTGTTTTCTCCTCGGGTCAGGGCCGGGCCGATCTCCGAGTACAACGTGGAGGAAGGTGAGCCCGTGGACCTTGTCTGCGAAGCGGAGGGGAATCCGTCCCCGACCAAGTTTGAATGGGTCCACGTTTCGAGTGGGGAAGTCAAGGAAGGGATGCATTGGAAGTTTACTGCGAGCAGAAGGACCAGTGGGGACTTCAGATGCACAGCCCAGAACGCCATCGATACAGGAGCCTCGAAAATAACGATGAATGTGTTTTATGGACCAGAAGTGAATCTTCCTCCGGTCCTGAACCCAGCAGAGGGAGATAGGTTCGTTCTGGAGTGTGAAGTCAGCTCGAATCCGGCTCCCGAACAGATCATGTGGCAGGGTCCCAACGGATTCAGCCACCTGGGGTCGAAATTGGTCATCGAGAGTATCCAGAGGTCTCATACAGGAAATTACACTTGTACTGCGGAAAATTCATTTGCATTGTATTCTGCCTCTGAAACACCTATTCGTCGAACTGGATCGAAAACAACATCGGTGGAAGTCAAAAGAAAACCAGGAACAGCGATTATTTCGACTTCTCACCAATTCGTCAACGTCGGGGAAAGCTTCACTCTTTCCTGTACGGCGGATGACCTCGGAAGTCCGACAGCCAGCTTCAAATGGGCCACTCCGAGGACTCAGGGCATTCACAGTCAGCATCTGGCCTTCAACCGTCAGACTTTGATCGTGGATCAAGCCAGACTCTCCGACAACGGAGTTTACAAATGTGTCCCTTACAACGAAATCGGAAACGGAGAACCAGCTGTCATGAAGATTACTGTTGTTGAACCGGCGAAAATCACCCAACCACTCCCTACGAACAAGTTGATGACATCTGGAGACATCGCTATCTCGATTGAATGTGAATCCACGGGATATCCTCAACCGAAAATCCACTGGAGAAAAGACGGATTGTCGATCAACGAAGCAGGAAACCCTCATTGGATCATCGAAAATACCCCCACCCAGGCTAGTTGCAACAACGGAGAGTACTGTCCCTGGACTGTCGTCAGTTCGTTGCGTTTCGATGGGAAAGTGCAGTGGAACGACAAAGGAAACTATACTTGCATCGCAGAGAACGGAGATAACGAAGGTCTGGCTCAGAGCTCCAGCGTCGTGAGCGTCATCCATGAGCCCCATATGTTGAATGAGAAATATCCTTCCGAAGGCTTAGCAGCTGGAGATGTTGGATCTAGTGCCAGTCTCGCCTGTATTGTTTCCGCTCGTCCTGAACCGAAGATCACGTGGATGAGAGACGGGGAAATCGTCGTCCCCTCCAGTAAGTATGCCATTCATGCGAGCAAAATCTACAACAAAATCGACGAATACGAGTCCATCCTGGAAATAGAAGACGTCGAGAACGGAGATCTTGGAGCTTACAGATGTCAAGCGACCAACGGAAAGGGTAATGTGGGAGATTTGATAGTCCAACTCCAGCAGAAATCTGTCCCTCAAATCCCGAAGAACATCCAACTTTATGAGTCAGCTCCCACTTGGACAATCGTCTCCTGGAAGCCCGGATTCGATGGAGGAGATCACCAATATTACGAACTCGAGTACAGAATCGCGAATCCGACTCCAGAAAAGTACGAAAAAAGCGTTCCGACAACTTTTATTTTGGATGAAAGAAATGCAACTTCGATTTCTGTTTTCGAGAAGAACGAAAACGAGTTCCAGAAAGTAAATCTCCTAATCCACAACCTGACCTTGCTGACCCCGATGACGATGTACTGGTACAGAATCCGATCTCGTAACGCCTATGGTTATTCCGAATGGAGTCCTATCGCGAGTACCATGACCTTGGACGTCAAGGAGGATCCTAACATTCTCGCCCCGACTTCCTTGGTTTACTTCGCCAATGACCAGAAGATCGTCTTCGAGCCCTTGAAGTCATACAACAACACTTGCTTGTTGCTCTATGTAGGACACCAAGCCGAGGCCAACGGAGCTTCTCCGAGCCTCTGGAGGACTCTGGGTTGTTTCCCCACCGATCAGCCCATCAAGAGCGTCGAGGTTGCTGAACACTATAAAGCTCGATTCTGCGACAGATACGATCTTTCTGTCTGCTCTCCCAGTATCGAAATTCTCGGTGAGTTCATATAATTTCTTAAAACCAGTTAAGACTTTTATCATTCATTTTTAAATTTCGAAATCGAATACGAAATATTTCTGCAACGAATTCATTTCTCCTTTTTGTAATAATACGATTTTTATAATATGATATTGCAGTAGCAAACAACATGTCCTCGAAATGGCCATTCACCATTGGAGCTCCTATCGCGATCATCGTTGTCCTTATTCTTCTGGCTCTGATTTTCGTGTTTTTGTGCTGCAGAATGAGAGTACCAATGAGGAAAGAAAAAATCAAGCGGAACATCAATAAAGTCATTGGAAATCCTGAAAGGTAAACTTTTAACAACACTTATTTCCAAATTATTTCTTTAAGTTTCTTCTTTTTTTAAATGTTTTAAGTTTTTTAGTGTTCTATTGATTTCTCTTATTTTAGACCGGACGTTAATGCATCCATCTCAGACAGGAAAAATACCATTGTTCACGGCTCTCAGAACGATAGTGGTGTATTTACTTTAGGCTCTCAACAGAACAACAACCATATGTCTGGGTAAGTCAAAATGAAAAAAACAATTTTAAATGAAAATTTCAGAAATCCTGGAGAAAATGTAGGAGAAGTTTGGCCGAGTTCCTCCGACGAACATCTGAATTGCAATAATGATGAATATTCGGATAATTCGAATAAATTCATGGAATGTCCACAACATTATGGTCAGCCTGCCGACTACCAACCCTACTTTGAAGGATATATCCCTACTAATCCGGAAGGCCAGATCCCGACATCTTCCGACGAACAGACCGACGGCAGTAGCGACACAGCTTCTTGCTCGGCTTCCGGATCCAGGAGAGTGATGAGGGAAATCATCGTCTAGTCCCAGTTTTTATTTTCCTAATTTTTAATTTTAATTTCTAACTTTAATTTCTAATGTTGGCTTTACGGGTTTTCTTTGGTCTTCGTCAATGCAACTATCACAAGGAGGGCACCAAAGCTATAATATTACAGTTATATACAAAGCCACTTGGTCATGACAAGTTTTAATTTTTAATTTCAATTTCTTAGGTTTAATTTAATTTTTAATTCTGATTTTAATTTTCAAGTTTTTGATCGGTTCAGATTGACTGAGGTGAAATTCACAGCTCTATAGATTTATTTCCAAAGATCTCGTTTGAAATTTTATGAATTACCAGATGCGCAAATTCATAGCCTTTCAATATACTTACTATTTGTCTGTAATATATTCGTTGTTATGGTAAAGAATAAATTAGATAAACGTTTCGAACCAGTGTGTACATAAAGAATGATTAATTTCCAGGGAATTGTCTCGACACGAGTTTCCAAAATTATAATATCTCGGTTAGATATTTCCGTTCCAGGACCATATTGTTGCGGAAATCAGAAACAAATTTATACTAATTTATCTCAAAACTCCCCGAAATTATTCAGAAAATTCCAAAATTATTAATTCCGCAAGTTTCTACTTAATTAAAAAGTTCAATCAAAAAATAAGAAGTCAAACTTTAGCAAAATATAAATACCATCAAATTCGGGCCCTTGGGACAAGGTATTTCCCAATTAGAGCTTGTGACACATTTTTCATCTATCATTTTTATCATCTCGCTACAAAAGTTAAAAATGGACCTTTTGCTCATCTTAAAAATGTTTCATAAATATTGTCTTTAAATAGTTCTAGAAAGTCGTTGAATTCCAAAAAACTCTCGAATACTATAAGATTCTGGAAAATGTGGAAGTTATCAATAAATTCTAGAAGACTTCAAACTTTTATGAAAGTCCAGAAAGTTTCAGAGTTTTCGAGTAAATCTCAAGTGAACCTGGAAACTCCAAAAAATTCACTGAATTCTAGATGATACTAGAAGCCTCAAAACTTTCCTATAAAACTCGAAAAACCTGCAGAAATTTTAGAAGTTTCCATGGAATCACATTTATTAGCACAAAACAATAAATTTCAGCGGAATTTACGTCAATGGAGCTTGTAAAATTGTCCAATTTTTGGATATATTTCATATTTACAACAAAAGAAAATAAATGTTGTCTTCCGAAAAAAATGTATTTTCCAGAGCTATTGAATTTTATCCTGCAATGCTTCCGGAACTAGTTCGCAAAAGTTGTCCATCGAATTTTTTGTTGAAAATTGTACTTTCTAAATTTCTAATTCTAAAGTCTACCTTTATTAAATTCTAAAAACCTAAATATTCACAACCACTAAGGTCTGGAGCCTTAGATCTACAGTTTCTAATATTTAAAATATTAAACCTAAAATCAAACAATTTCTTGTTCGAAATTAAAAGTTGGACTTTTTATTTCGAAATTTAATATTTATTTATTTCTGTTCTAACATCCAAATATTTATTCTAAATAGGAAAGATCAAAAATTGCCTATGGGCCTTTGAAGGAAGTCTGGCTTAAGCAGAGGAGTC
This sequence comes from Halicephalobus sp. NKZ332, assembly GCA_009761265.1. Classification (NCBI taxonomy): domain Eukaryota; kingdom Metazoa; phylum Nematoda; class Chromadorea; order Rhabditida; family Panagrolaimidae; genus Halicephalobus; species Halicephalobus sp. NKZ332. The sequence goes on along the minus strand of VOSG01000004.1, from coordinate 208,167 downwards.
CCGACAACAAGTAAATCCTCCAGAAAACACATCCGAGTGACTTTTCATAAAATATCAAATTTTCGAGCTTCTTCTTTCAGGATTTTTTCCTCGTGCGCACCTCTTGAAATTTAATTACGAAGAATTTAATTACAAAAGTCTTGCCGACAAGCCCGGACTGAATGGGATCCGCTAAATTTTTTATTACTTTGCTTTAACTCGTTTTGCTTGAAAAACACCAGCTTCGTATTTTTAGAATTACTCGTTTTGCAGAAAAAACTAAAATTCCGTGAAAATCTATATTCTTCCAAAATTTTGTGGAAAATTTTCTAGAATTTCAGTGACGTTTCTGGGGATCCTCCAGAATCTTGTGCAAATTTTACAATGCTCCTGAATCTAGAATAATTTTGGAAAAACATTTGGAATTGAAAATTCTAAAAAATTTGAAAACTTTTTTGAAACAATCCCATAAGAATTCAGCTTTGGTTCCGAGATGATATCATTGTCTAAACTTCTAAAAAAGGCAGAATTTGCGTCAAAGCAATTCTACAATAATAACACTAACTTTTATCTTATGACTTTTACCTAGTAGTTATTCGAGAAATACCCGAAAGCGGAGATTCCAAAAATACAAAGTTTATGAGATTTCATCATAATTTGTATATTTAATTGCTTAATTCCATCATCGCAGAAATGCAACTGAGAAGTTGGAATCAATTCTGTGTGGATATAGACTTAGTGGCCTTGCTTGGAATTACGACAGGCTCGTTTCTCTGCCTTTTCCTTGCCCCATATGTTGAACTTTAGGAAACCCAAATACTTTGGAGAATATAGAGACTCCGCTTTGGGTCTTTTCCGTCTCTTCCTCGAGTTTCAATACAACTTAAAATGGCATCAATTCTAATGATTTTCTTTTTGCTAAAGATGTCGTTTTTGATTCTTATGCTTCATTGACCAATAGGGGAAGCTGAGCGGGACACAAGTGTTGGTTCACATTTATTGGCCCCGGCAAGGGCAGTAGGTACTTCAATTGATTGTGTGCCATTTCGTAGCAAAAATTCGAGAAGGGTTGAATTTTTCATTTCTCCAAACAGTTTGGTAATATCTGACTTTTCCCTGAATTCCATATCATAAATATTAAAAGTAGTTTTTACGGAATTTTTTCCGGACGAATTTTCAGGCTTTCGAAAACTCCCAAAAACCGCGGTCCATAGTGTCGGATTTAAATTTTTTGTCCTGAAAATGAGAAACAAATGTTTTTTTGACTTTTTGTCCACATAAAATCGGGATTTTTTATAAACTTCCGGAATCCTCTTTTTATTTTTAATTTAGAATTATTCTAAACGTTGAATGATAAATATTTTCGTAAATTTATTTCCACATGGATTTCTACAACCTTTCAGATTTCCGGAATTCCTGGCCTTTGGTATTTAACATTGCATTTCCTTATTTTAAAAATAAAAAATTACGTGGAACTGTCCGAAAATAATTTTCCAAGAATCTCAGAATTCTCGATCCAAAGAACTTTCTTTAGATTTTGGAGGATTTTAATTTCGAAAAATTCTCTATTAACATTTTCTACATTGTTTATTTTATTTTTAACTTTTTAAATATTATTACGAAAATTTAAAGATAATATTTCAGATTATTGTGAAAATTAAAAATAAATTTGTTGTTAAGGAGATTAAAGGCAAATTTTCTTAGATTATTATAGAGATTAAAAATAAATTTTTAAGAAAATATTCTTGCAGAAGATTTCCACAATTTTCTAGAAAATCTCAGAATCTTTATGTAAAAAAGTACATTCCCCTTTTTTCGTATTCTTGAAGATCCTGTTATTTAAAATTATCTCTCAATTTGGCTGTTTTGAAAAAAATTCCAAAAATTCAAAATTCAAAATTTAATTCAGAGACATTCATTTTAAATGTTCTCAAATTCTGAAATATCTCATTCGAATTATTTTTGAATTTGGCTGTCTGAAAAAATTATTCAAAAAATTTTGGAGAGTTCTAGTGTTTCAAATTATTCTTTAATTTTTTCGCCCCCATCACTCAACAGGTGTTCTTCGACTCGAGCATTTGATCCCGGATTTTGTCTACGCGATTGCCAGAAGCGATCAATTTCTAATTTTTTGACTTTGTTTTTCTGTTTTTTTTTCGTTCAAAGAAATATCCATGACAGAAAATTCGAAATTTTTAGCTTGAACGAATTCCTTGCGTCAATACAATGCCGGAGAGTGTGATGGAAAAATACAAAGTGCCGGCAGGGTTGAGGCCCTTGTTGGAGGCCCTGGCCCGAGAGACCCTCAGGGCTCAGCCGAACGATTTGTTCCAATTTGGTCAACTGTTCTTCGACGTTCTACAGCAACACAAAATGCGTAAATTTTTATACGTTTAAAACATTTTTCAGTTTTCTCTCTAGAATTTTGAATTATGGATTTCAGTTTCAAAGTTTTCTAGATATTTTCTAGATATTAATGCTCCAATTTCTGAAATACGTTTATTTCTTAATGCTTTCGTAAAATGTTTTTGTTTTTTAAGTTTTTAATTTTCTTCGAAGATGAGAAATAACATCAAAATCGATTATCTAAAATTAGCAGACGATTTCGTTTGCAGAAAATCCGACTATTGACGTAATCACGGATCCACTCAGCTACGATATGTTCCGCACAGAGTTGCACCACAAGGTGAACTTTTTTTCCCACTGAATGGACAGGATTGAGAGGGATTTCGGTTTATCCAATCCGCGGAAACTCGTTGAAATTCCACAGACCCGATCCTTCGAGTTCATCGACGCAATCTGACGTTAATCTTTTTTTTCAGTATAAAACTCAACAAGCGACCGTCAATTCGAGGCCAGGCAGTCCGGAAGACTCTGCGGCTACTAAAATCCAAGCGGCTTTCCGGGGACACGTTGTAAGCCATAATTCTGGATTTCCAAGCTTCTGGACTCCCGAAATTCTAAAACTCTAAATTTCCTAATTTCTGAAGCTCTAAAAGGTCAAACTTTTGGGTTTATGACGTTTCAAATTTTTTTATCATCGTTTCTGTATTTTTTAAACTCTTGACTTTTTATTTTTGAGTCAACATGAATTAAGTTTTCCCTCGTTGTTGGGCTTTAAAGCGTCAAATTTCAGGTGCGTAAGCATCCAGAAAAATTCGGAATCGACGTCGTGTCCCTTGATCGCCGCCGTTCTAACGATCGGCTAAATTCTATGGATAACAAAAAAGATCTCAAGTGAGTAGTAACAAGTTTAATATTCGCTATTTTTATTTTCATATTTAATATTTAATATTTCTACTATAAATATAATTTTAACTTTGCTTTGTAACAAAAATCGTAAAGAGTGGCATTTCCTTAATAATGTTAAACTTAATCTTTATTAATGAAAACAGGAAAGGTCTTTGGTCGGTACCGTGTTTAATCATTTTCGTTATAGTCCCGGTTTGTGTTAATGAAAAAAGTATTAGTTTTTAATGCTTTATTTAATTATTTTTCTCTAGTTTGCTTCCGATTCTTATTAACGGGAAAATAATTCGATCCATTAACATCATGTTTAAAAATCAGTTTTTATTAATAACAAAAGTAACTTTAGTCGTTAATACTACATTTATTCATTTTAATTTCGATTTTAGTCATAAAATACCTCGAGTTATTAATATTTTGCTTAATCATTTCTCCTACTATGGTTTCAACTTCTGTTATAAAAAGTATCCAAAACAAATAACAATATTAAGAAACTTTCCACTCTGAATCCGGTTTTTTGCGAAAAAATATCCCTAAGAATGACATCTGATAATTTTTTTTACTTTTATTTCGACTGTTTGATCACGAATTTGAATCAATAATGTTTTTCTTTTTTCAAAGTAGTAAAACAAACTAAAAAAAAGTTTCCTGCTTCTTTTGTGTTTCGCGATCCGCAGATCGAGAACTTTTCGGAACGTGATCGATATTTATTAAAAAACCACTTTTTTTCTGTTTCCTAAGAATATTTTTCAGAAGACATTCCGTGGGAGGATACAGTATCGAGGCAATGACTTCACCTGAAGACCGTGCCGCAACAAAGATCCAAGCAGAAATCCGGGGATTTTTGACCCGAAAGAAGGTCGGCAATCTGAAGAAGGAAAACAACGACGCTGCTACGAAAATTCAAGCACATATCCGGTAAAACATTAATGTCCGAATAAAATTATCTTTTTGTTTCAGCGGGTACTTGACCCGGAAACATCTGGAGGAAGAAGGATTGCTTTCTCCATCTCGTTCCCGGCATAGTCTGGTCTCGAACAGAAGTGACGAGGTCCTGGAGCAGACTTCCGCCGTTAATTGAAACTCCTCGTGGGAATCCCCTTTCTCCTCCAAGCTCGTTGTATCGTATTTTCAAGTTTCATATTCTCCATCCATGGGTAAAACTTGATCGTAAACTAATTTACAACAATTTTAGTCAAAAATACTTCAAAAAATGAGTTAAGCATATTTTGGGAAAATGATGAAAATATTTCTTAAAAATATTGATGAAAATCCATTCTGTTATAACCGAGTGTATAGTTTCGATTTCTGTTTTTATGAATGAAGGTGCATTATGTGAGATTTATTAAGGGGTTTAGGACAAAAGTTAAGGGGAAAAGGGTTGGAATGAGCAGCTTTAAATCCACGAAAAAGATAGCATTCCCAGGATCCTGGTTTAATTTCACAATGAGATAAATATCGACTTCGAAGTGAGATAAATATAAACTCGAATAAGTTTAAATATAAATCAATAAGTTTTTACAGTAGTGACGTAAGGATAGAACGCTTCCTGACCGTAGTATGTGGGTCCGCTGATCTGGGATCCGACGGAGCTTTGAGCAGAACTTTCTGCGATTTGTTCCCTTTGTTTTCGGTCCTTATGCTTATTAAGTAGGTAAAGCGACAACAGAGCGATGATGACGAATAAAGTGACAAGGACAAACACAACCAACAAGGCTAGAGCCCATCCGTAGCTTGACTGAGATTGGGCTAGTTCCCCAGCACTGCAGCACCCCGTGGGACAGCACCCGAGGTCACACAAATATGGAATCGGACTGTCGCTAGCTATATTTCGATAATAGCAAAGAATCTGGTTTTGTTCTAGAAAGATGCTTTGATTTCTTTTATTAATTTTTGACATACCTGCAACTTCCTGTCGGATCAATCCTCCGATATTTCTTCGGATATTTGAAATTGTTGTTGTTGTTGCTGTTCTGGAATTCCAAAAGTTAGCGTATAATTCACGGGATTAAAAATATATCAATTCGAGAAATCAAAAATCAAAAACCAAAGAATGGAATTAGAAATAATTAAAAATAGAAATCCATACGTTGTTGTGGCAGCGAGATGAATTTGTTCTTGTTCACTGGCAGGTAAATTGTTCCAACGAGACATCGTGTTCTGAAATACAGATCATGATGGATTCCTAAGACGGATCAGCACGGTAAGAAGTTCGGAAATTGGAAAAGTTAAAATTACAGTAAATCGTAGTTTTTGATTTAAAAATCAATCTAAATTCTAAATTCCACGATACAAAAACGAAATTTCAAATATTACATTTTAAACGATAAACTTAAAACTTCGGGTTTTAAATTTTAGATCGCAGATAGCAGCTTTTTAACCTTGAATGGAAAAAACTTAAATGTTAGTTTTAAATCCCGAATCGTGATCCATAAATCTCAAATCCTGAATTTCAATTTTCGAACCGAAAACTTAAATCTAGGACCATGACCCGCAAACTTCGTATTGCAAATCTCGAAGTTCAGATACTAAACCTAAATCTTAAATCTTAAATCCGTACAGTTGATCGTGAAAGCCAAAAAAGACAGATCGGGCGATTGACGTACTGGCTAACGGGAAAACGTCGCCAAAACTAAGACTTCACTTGAGCTTTCCTAGCCTTACATTGACCGGTCACTGTTGTGCACTTAACGAAAATAACGAAAAATGAATGACGAATGGCTGACACAAACAAGCGGAGAAATGACAGAAATCTATACAGACAAATATTCCTTCGAGCAAACATATTTGATCATATTTTCGGACACCTTTACTTGAATCAAGATCGAGTTCTCACTTTACCAAAAAACAAAGTAACAAACAAAGGGATAAACAATAGTTTTTTTCCGAGATTATCCAAGTGAGTTCTTTGTTGGAAGATTACGGATTAGTCAATGTACAGGTCTTTTCGCGATCTTGTAAACGCTAAGTTTCGAACAGTCGTAAGCGGCTGAGACGAAGGCGTTTCCCCTGCAGTTAGCGAACTGAGCTCCCGTGACTACCCTATTGGGGACCTTCTCGCAGTGTCTGAATTCCACTCCGAAAGCCTCTGGTTTCCTTGTGTGAAGCTTCCAGACACAGACATGTCCATCTTGAGCAGCTGTCAACATGTATGCAGATTCTGGGGCGACTGAGATCGAGGAAATTGCCCTCGCGTGAGGCGTGACTTCCGCCTTCAATTCCCCCGTGATGACGTTGAAGAGCAGAACCTGGCCTTGATAAGTCCCACAAAGAGCGTGTTTCCGGAGGATGTTGATGGCGCTGATACAGTGACCTGTGCTTATCCTCCTCGTCACCTGCTTCAAGGATCTATTCCAGACAGAAACGTTCCCCTGGACATCGGCAGATACAGTGAAGTGGTCGTAGCTACAGGTGGCCATGCCTATGATGGAGCATTTGTGTTCCTGTAAAAACCAAATAAAAATGAGAAACCATATAATCAAAAGTTTTTAAAAGCCCAACTTAATAAAAAAATACTTGAAAACCATACAATTAGAGATTTCTTGAGGGATACACTGGACTCCCCGTTACAATTAAAGACCATGATGTCTCCCGAAGACGTTCCGACGAGAATGAAGTTATCCACGTACGTTATCCCCCGAGCTAAGTTATAAAGTTCTTTTTCCAAATCCACAGGAAGTTCGTCTCCTTCTTCTTCTGGAGGAATATTAGTATTCTGAAAATTTTGAAAATAAAATTATTTTGAGCTATTTTCTTACTTGATCGAGAGCTACTGAAATCAGAAGTTTCAGATCCTTCATGTCGTAGATCTTCACGTTAGAAAGGCTCGAGACGACGAGAACGGGGAGGTTCCTGTCGACCGGAGCACAGATTTTGCACTCAATCACTGTAATGGGAGTTCCTGTCTCCTTGTCCTTCAGACCGATGACTTCTGACTTCACTTGTTCATACTTTGTATCCCAGTGAATAATATTGATCTGGAAATTCCTGGACTTAAGCAATTTCAATATCGAAAGTTAAAATTACCTGGTTTTTCCCACAAACTGCAGCAAAAGTCGTGAATTTAGGTTCATAATAATATACAGATAAATTACTCGAAAAAGATCCGATCGTCGAAGGTAAATCGGTAGTTGTGCTCAGTTCGAACATTTTAAAAACGTTCTATTCCGAGATTGTTTAAAAACTAATGTACTTTATATTAAAAACCTTCAACTTTAGAATCCTCACGAGATTAAAATATTTTTAAGAAAAATTCAACTTGAGGTTTTCAAAAAGTTGATATTTGCTCCATAGCAACGACAGCGGAAACTAGGTCTCTATAGAAACAAAAAATAAATTTAAAATTTAAATACTATTCTAGAAGGAATTAATTGATACTTACAAATTCTACTATTTCCTTGTTCAACAATTTATAAAATAAAGCTTTATTATAAATTTTGAAAGATGAAATAAAACAAAAATACAACCCGATTGTAAATTTGACAATAAAATTAATTTTTTGGTTCTGAAATTTTGCAAAAATTAATTTCTCAAAAATCATTTTTCAAAATCTCTGTTGAAATTAATTTTTCCAAGCGTATACATTTTTCCAAACCTCAGCAAGACAAACAGAGCTATGGAATCGATAGAAGATGGTCAGAGGACTGAAGCTCCTGACCAGAAAAACCCAACTTTTTTTTCCGTAGAAATTAACGACAGTTTCGCTGATTCCTGCTTTTTCGGATTCCAGGAGATTCATGAAAAACATTGCGATGTTCGCTATCAGCAAAAAAGTGATGACTTGCTTCCCCGGCTGTCGTTTGCGAAGCTCGAAATCCCCTTGAATCCGGAGTTTTCCAGCAATGTAAATCAAGCAGGATTGGAGTCCTACTTGTAAAAGCCTCGTGATATGACAGAAAAGTAACACCAAGGACAGGGGTTGCCACGTCTTGTCCCCGGTCAATCCAACGAGACCGGCTACCGAGTAGATCATCTCCCCGATCATCCCGAGTGAGAGGAGAATCATATCCAGCAACTCCTAAAATTAATTATTTTAAATAAGGTTTTTTATAAAAGTGTATTTAGAATCTACTAGATGTTTTGGGAATTTACAGAAAAATATAAGATCAAAATCCGTAATATTCACTCATAATTGAAAAATTTTAAAGATTCATGTTGAAATAATTTCGGAGGAATAATTATTTCTGAATTGTATTAAAGTCGTTCAAAAGTTCTACAGTACCTGACTGGGGTTGACGTTCAGCTTCGGCAGGGTCGCCCTGTGATATCGGAGCAGCCTCATTTGCCAGAGGGCGTAAATGCATCCGAGACTTGCGATCACGTACTGCAAAGAAACTTAAATTACTGTAAAAACTGTAGATTTAAAATTACTTGAATGATGTCTGTGATACTGAAAACCAAAGCAGCAGTATGGTTTCTTTTGATCAGGGAATACCCATAAAACACCGCCATGGAGGTAAAAGTGGCTGCGAGGAAGGCCAATCCACAAAATAATCCAGAAGTCGTTTTCGAACAATCCACTCTGATCTGATGTTTTCTTTTTACGTAGGCGGTGGGGGTTTCTCTGACGTGGTCGATATTCTTCCAGACGATGAACATGACAGCAGCTCCTATCAAAGAGTACTCGACGATAGAGGTATACATTATGTCCGTAATACTTCCTAAAATTATTATTTCAAAAATTAGGAATAATTATTTTGCCACATTGTCTCAAAAAATCCTGGTTTTTTGTTTTCGGTCTTTAATTTCAGAAATTTATTTGATTCCAGGTTGTTCCAGAATTTTTCACAAGATTCTGAAAAAACTCAGAAGCTTATGAGATTCTAAAAATTCCAGAACCTCTCCCCCGAAATGAGATTCCGGAAATTCCAGAACTTTTCCTTCGAGTTCTACGGGATCCTAGCGGAAAAGTCTACAAAGTTTACCGAGAATACAATCGGCTCCCGTGCATTCCCTAGAGACGGATCTTGTCATTCTGTTGACGGTTTTCCCGTGCAAGAGTTCACTAACACCCATTGTAGACTCCTCGCTGGTATGCTCAAATCCCTCCTCATATTCGATGTCGGATTTATTGGATGAGTAATCGTGAGGAGTGAAAATATGTCGAATCTCTTTATCCATCACACTTTCTTCGATGAGAACATATCGTATCCAAGTCCAAAGATTCGCAGCCACAAGATGCATGGTCCCGAATCTCGCGATTGTATGATGTCCCATGATCGTCATCTAAAGTTGATGTTCTATTTTTAAAATTCTTCCAGCCTAATTTTTAATTTTTCTAGATATCTCAAAAAACAACAATTAATGCTATTTTGAGTTTTTAAAATTAATTTTCGAATATTTCTTACCTTCCAGTTGCAAAATAGAAAGTGCATTTGAGTAAAAATAAATAAAATTGCACAAACGTCGAGAGCGATGTTCCCTTTCTCGATCGTGTTTTCACTAAGGCCCAGGAATGCATTGAAAGAGTAGTATACAGTACCAATAACACCGAAGACTAAAAGTTAAATTCATTAAGATCTGGAATCATCATTTTTATGGAATTTGGAATTTGAAACATTTTCCTTAAATTCTCCATAGAGATTCCAAAGTGCTTCATAAACCAGATAATTCTAAAAAAATAATCGACTTGAAAAAGTTTCACTGACCGACACATCCGAGACGAAGGAACAGACTTCCTGCACTTGGAGCATCATGAGAAACTTTTCGATGAACAGTAGCAGCAGCGATGGAGCTGTTGTCATCCAAATCAGTCGTTGATTCAGAACTAAAAAATTTAATTTTAAATTTCTATTTTTTAATTTAAGAAAATTGAAAAATACCTGAATTTTCGGAGATTCAACCAGCACTTTATTCTCTCGATCACCGCTCTCCATCGAGGATTCAGAAGCAAGACGGCATAACAATAAAATAAAAAAATCACGGCCATCCCGTACATGTAAAGGCCGAAAATGAGATCTTTGGCTTGGACAGCTCTCCTATCTTCTCCGGAAAGCAAATGAGACAATTCCAAAACTAGTGCAAAAATCGTCATCGTTAAAGCATAGAAAACTGTCAATGCGATTATCACAGAATTTCTGAAAAAACAATTAAACTTTTTGAAATAAAAGATTTCATCGAGATATTTGGAATCCATGGAGGTTTAATTTTCAAAAATAAAAAATAAAAATGATATATTTAAATTTAAAAAAGCAATTAAAGTATCTGCAATAAAAAAGAAAAACAAACTTTGCATCGAGATTATCGATCCATCTTTCGCTTTGATCAGGACTGTTTTGCTCGGAGTTGCTGGAGGAAATGGAGCTGCTCCTGGACATACCCTGGATCTCGTCTCTCTGACCCCTCTCGCCATCTTCGATCACATCGTTGGGGTTTCTCATCTCGATTACAGTATCCTCATCATTCTCTTCGCTGGGATTAGGATCATCTGATTTATCCGTTATAGCCTCGTCATCGTAGCAGGTCGACAAAGGAGGTCTGTTCGGGACTAACGTTAAGTGATGGATCTAAAAAGGAAAACTATCTCGAGGATACTCAAAGATTAACCTTAGGGAAGTGACCAGAGCGAGAGAAAAGACAGTTTTCGAAAAGTGGACATTGGAAGGAAAAATCGACAGAAGCAAACAGTGAAAATCCGCATCTTAATTGTTTGCTTGAAATTGAAAGAAACCGGAAGTCAAAAAGTTTCCAAAAGTGATGACATCATCAAAGATAACTTACTTGACGAGGATTCATGGAATTGCGACTTGACTGGTCTCGACGAGAAGCTATGGAAAATCTGTTTGAAGGCCCCGCGGATCTAGGGGTCTGAGGCAAAGCTTCTATGCTCGCCGTCATTCCCGGCTCGCTGAAATCCGTGAATTTGTTTTTGAAAATTACAAAGTTGTTTTTTTTTAAATTTTAAAATTATAGAATTATTTTTTATGGAAATTAAAAATTACTTAAAATCATGGAGATTCAGCCAGGTGTTCGTGAAGTTTCCTCGGTTATGGAAAATAAATCTTCTGGAGGCTGCGTCTGGAGTCGGTAATTCTGGTCTGAAGAGCGATAGAGATCTGTTGAAGGATCTTCCACGAGTCACCGGCTCCCGGATTTCCACGGGTTCTATTGTTTCTGAAAAAGTAAATCCAATTCGAATTATTGAATTTTGGTCAAATAGCTTAGTATTTAAATTTCAAATAAAATTGATTAATCCCACAACTAAAAAAGAAATAGTGTAGAAATTTATAAAACTCGAATCCTGGTTCTAATTAGTTTACAAATCGAGTTTTAATAAATTATAAATTTAAAAAAGTTCAATTTCAATCGATTTCTAGGTAAAACTGAAACTAATCAGTTTAAAGTCATGTTGATTCTGTTCGAGAACTGAAGATTTTCGAGAATCGACACCCAGATGAAGACCCAAATATAGTATCCGAAAAAGTAAAGAGGTCCATCGAAAATAAAAGCGCAAACAATCGTCATTAGATTAATAGTCTTTGCTACTTGACGCAGCCAATTGAGCCAAAGAAAGAAACTTAGTCCAAAAAAAGAGTTTTTTATTTGAAAATCAGGAAGAAGTTCGAAAAACCGCGATAGTGACCACTGGCGAGATTGGAAGTAGACAAAAATAAAAAATTCCGGACAAACGCCGCTTATCCGGGGACAGGTACTCGAGTAATCCTATTCGGATAAACATGGATTTCAGAACAATAGATCAAAGTTTTCCTTATTGAGGAACAGCCCGAAAAGCCGGTTGTCGAAAACCGGGACACAGGTCTTGACCCTTGTAACAAACCTTGCTTTTCGAACACATCATCCGATCCGACAGTCATTGTTCTTTGGAACATATGCAGCGGGGTCTCGACGGCTCCTGAAGCACCGTCCCTGTTCTCCTCGAGATCGATAGGACGTCGATGGATTTTTTTCTTGATTGATCCTATTATATTCATAATTTAGCTAATCTGAAATCGATCTTTTATTTAGCTTTCAGCTCACGTAGAGGAAAAATGAGTCATACTATCAAGAAAATTCAAAAACTAAAAATCACAATTGAAAATGCTAAATGTTGAAAGTTTAAAATAACAAACTTAAAATTTACTGATAAAATTAAAAACTTGGTAAATTTGTCTTGAGACGAATGTGAAGGGTTGTAAACTTTTTACAATTCTTGGTTTCAAATTTTCATTTCGGAATTATTACGAAATTATCTCGAGCGTCATTTTAAAGATTTTTTCAAACCGTATCATTTTGAAACTGAGATAGGTTTTCCAGCTCATTTCGATAGGGGTTTTCGAGAGTTTCTAGAAACTTTGAAAGCCACGCTATTATATCTTACTATTGTAAAAATCAAAAATAAATATTTTCTAAATCATTTCGAGGCGGATATTTGGATTAGAAACTTGAAAAAGCAAGGATTTAAGGTATTTCGAAAGTATAAAATAACAAAAATAAAGCTTAGTATTGTCACAAAGTTATATCGGAACGAACTTCCAGGATCTCCCGATTGTTAGCAATCGTCGCAAATAACTTGTTGATTTTCCCTTGTTCTCGACAGACTTTTCACGTCTGCTTACACAAGGATTGATGACTATTCCAATTCTATTGTTAAAAGGAGATTCCGAATAAATCTGAAACGATTCTTATTTTCTATTTAAAAAGCTTTCGAAAAGAATCAAGTGAGGAGGAAATGATTGGTTGGAATGTTTCATTGCTTTTTTCCCCCGTATTTAATTTCTCTTTGCCGTTGATCTTTAGCTATTTGTTTTAAGAAATGTTCATTGAAGGTCTAAATAAGATTTTTTTTGACGGTAAAACCCAAATAATTTATTTGCTTAGGAGCAAAAATTGAACAATTTGATCCTTTAAAAAAATGTAGAATTTAAATACCTTGCCGTCTGGAACGTGACTTTGATTACTTATTTTCTAAAATAAAGCTCCAGTGATTTTTCCGGGGGAAAGTAAAATTCAGACAGTTTGTATTTTCAAAATAAGATTTTAATAATTTATCTTCCTCGATATGTCAAAAAACGGTCTAAAAATAAATCTCCTGATTCTAAATGGCCGCAACATCCTCGTTTTCATCGGCTAAATTGTTCTTTGCTTGAACGACGAAGGAATTGCTGCTTTTATCTGAAAAGTAAAAAAGTTAAATTAAAAATTAAAATTTTAAAATTTAAAGTTAAAAAGCCGAAATTAGAATTAAAACTCACCCGAAGAGCGAACATGTTTTTTCAGGATCCTTTCTTTAAGTCTATTTTCAAGCCATTGTCTCCGACCGAAATAAGCCAAAGAATTCGTGGCACTGTTTAATACAACTCCGAAATCCGAGACCCGAACGAGGATCGACATCCCTGTACCGAAGGACTCAATTCCGTGGAGGGTTTCGTAAAGATCGAAGAAAGCCGGCAAGGACCTGAACGGAATTAAATTAATCGAAATTAGAAATTAATAGTTCATGATATCAGAAAATTGAGGTGCTTGAGGAAATAAAATTATTCCATAAATGAATCTTAAAAATCATGTTATTTTCTCAATTAGAAATAATTTGATATAGAAAATTATCTCGAAATGGATTTTCAGAACTTTCACCACTCTCAGAATAATTCATCAGATTCTCAGAAATTCTAGAATCTTTGATTCAGTTTCAAAAGATCAAAAATTCGTCATCAAATTTCAAATCGTTTCAGTAATTTTACAAGGAAATAAAAATATAAGAAACGAAATTTTACCTTAACAACAGAAACTTCACGGCGATGAATATTGCCACTGCTCTCGAGACCGTTTCCTTCAGTTCGTCGAGAAGGATAACCGACTTCTGACGGTTTTGACTCTCCATAAGTCTAAACTCGAATAATAAATTACAGAAACTTTTAAATCGAAAATACCTCCTTCTTGCTTGGAGACTAGTGTATAGTTTGTATTCTGTGAGACACGTTATGACGGAAATCGTGAAAACGGGACCGATAGTCTGGGTCGCCATCATGATCACGGTCCTCAGGAAGTGATACTGAATTATCCATGTTTTTTATATTTTTAGAGATCAAAACTTTGCTTACAGCTTGACTAAGTCTCATTTTCGTCGGAGCCAAGTGATCCGTCGTTGTCAGATGAAGCCAGGACATACAAGGAGCAACCTCGAATTCGAAAAAGACCGGAGAATTGAGGATCAGAGAACAGGCCACAACGAAAACTGAAATAACCAAATTTCAATCTTTAAAAATTAAACACTAAAGATGAAGAAAATGAATAATAAAATGTAAATCATATAAAAGTTAAATTTTTTGAATAGTAAAAGTTAAGGATAGAAAGAATAGAATTATTAAACTTAATTTATATAAAATTGTGATTCCTCAGAAACGAAAAGCTAAAGATGAAAAACCGACATAATCAAATTTGATTTATATAAAAAGTGCATTTTCCAGAAAAAAGTTAATGAAAAGAAAACAAGTTATGGCGAAAATCGAAATAATAAAATTTGTTCTCAAAAGTAAAAATTGGGCACCAGAGAGCAAACTATGAAAAATAGAAATTACGTAATTTAATTTATGCAAAGTCTTAATTTCTGAAAAATGAAGAGCCAAGAATCAAGAAGCAAAACATGAAACACTGAGATGGCAGAATTCATGCAAAATTTCAGAGACAACAGTAAATATCTTAATATTAGTGTGTAAATAAGTATAATTATATATGTAGAATACACAACAATATATAATCATCCATACAAACAACTTACGCGGTACTACATACGGTCGAAATTCGTCTTTGGTAAATCGACGACCTTTTTTTCTTTGAAAAATCGCAGCAGGCGACAACATTCTTCCAATAGAGCTTTGGTTATTTTTGCACTTACAAAGATTAGTATACTGTCGGAAAGGCACTTCCTAAAACCTCGGACTAAAATTAGAAAAAATAATCGCAATTTACGGATTGAAGGTTTCTTTCGCTGTAATTGTTGAAGGACAAAGGCCACCAAACGACGACGAATCTCTGAATTGTAATAATTACCACGAGACAAGTGGAAGCCGTTGTTGCAACGCTGACGGAGCCGTATGTGATTAAAACTGTCTTTTGTTTATCCCACATAACATTTGTATTGAAAAAAAGAATCGTTGTGGCTTCTATGGAATGATAGAAAACCACTGTTAAAACAAGTATGGCGTCACATATTGCCAATGAGTAAAGTGCTGAAAACTTTCATTAGAAATTCAAGACATTTTAAGTAAAATACCAATTTTTAAAAAACTTAAAAGTCAATAAAACCGACCAGCTGTGAAATTTTTATTCAACCCGGTACTTCTGAGGAATTTGATGGAGTAGTGAGCCCCGATCAAAGACAACACGGCTGCTAAGAAGGTGAACGGTCCATCTATCAAGAGGGAGACTTTACTCAGTAGAGGATTCTCCAAGTCGTAATCATATCGATAAGTGCAGTTTGGCAAAAAGTAAACGTAATCATAGTCAGAAGCCTCAGGGAAAGTCATGCTACAAGACTGGAGTCATTCACCTCTGAAATCAAGGGCATTATCCATGAGTAATCCCAAAAGTCCAAAAAAAATTAAAAAATGAAAAAGAAAATAATCGCACGTAGTACATCAAGGATTACGGGGTTGTGGAACATTCGAAAGAGCTTCTTTCAATACATGCACTTATTGATGTTATATAATACACTAGCCCATTCACATGGCTCTAATTTTCAGATGTATTATTTTCCATGAATTAAACACATCAATACATTGTTTCAAATAAACTGATACATTAATACCATTCATCAATGCACCGACAAATTAATACAACACCCTGATGTATTATTTCAGACACCAGATACATCAATACAATGTATCAATTATCATTTAAACTACATTTACATACTAATACAACCTATCAATACATCATTCTAAATACATCCGATGCATTAGAGTCATTTTAATGCATCCTTTTGCGTATGAGGTTGCGAAGAAAGATTGAAAAAGGTTTACTATAAATACGTTGAGATTAGCATCAAATTAAAACTATTTTTGGTTTTCTGTATTTTTTCTTGCGATTTTGACAACTCTGGACAACTGAAAATTATGTTCCTGAAAAAATTCGGAATTAATTTTGCTACGAAATTACTACGGTAAGTATCTCTAGAATTTCATAGAAGCCCTTGAAATTCCGGATCCTGCGTTTTAGTTTCTAAATTGTATTGTTGTTAAAACAAAGTACTAATATCTTCGTAAATCTTAAATTACTTTCACATATCAAAATCCGTATTAATATAAAATCTAGGAAGGACTATTTTTAAACATTATTCTAATACAATTTCGAGATCTAGAGATATCGAGGGTTCCTAATTTCATATTTTAATTCGAAAAAATTTATTTTTACAATTTCAAATAGTTTCTTTCAACGCGTTTTATGAAATAAATATAATAAAAGAGTGAAATTACTGGAAGTTCGAGTCCTGGAAAATTAACTAAAGTGAGCTTCCTCGCTTCGAAAAACAAACGTAATGGAAAACGATTTTAAAATAGCAAAATTGCGCAGATTCGCTTAAATCTTTTTCTCCAAGTTGGTTTTCCAGCAGAGTCGTAATCAAAAATAATTTTTAAAAAATAAAAGCAATGATTTTAAAATCTGGAAAAATAAAAAGCTTAGCAAACTTTCGAAAATAAAAAGTTTAAAGTTCAGAAGTTAAAAAAACTTAAGTTTTTTAAAAACTTGGGTGAAATAAAAAAACTCTAAAAAGTAATTTTTTAGTCACATTTTCTCCCGAAATCTGGCTCCGCCTCAAGCAAAAGTCAGTCTCTAAAAAAATTATTTGATTTTTTATATTTAATTTTTCCCATGTGTGAGAAGACTATAGTGTAACTTTTTTCGAGTATCATGCTAACGACGATTACTAACAAGACAAATTAAATAACATTAATGAGCTTTCTAAAGTCATGTTTTTTCGCACATCATAAGTATTTTCTTCGTAAAAGGATTCAGAAAAACAGGGTTTGGGGAAATTTCATTCAGAAATATTAATTGAGGAAAGAAATTTCTAAATTATATTATATGGAACAAAATAAATATTTCTATAAAGCTATTTCGAAACAAATCTTTAGGAACTTCCGGGATGCTTGATTGAAGACTAACTCTTAAATTATTATTCAAAAAATCAGAAATAAATTCTTTGCAAAATAATTCGAAATAAATTTCTAAAAATTCAATTTTTTCCTAAAACAATTTTATTAAGAAATTAAAAGTGAACTTTTTTATAAAATTTTCTTGAAACAGACTCCCAAAAATCGAATTGTCGACTTTTTCTTTAAAAAATTCTATTAAAAAATTAAAGAAACTTTTGACGAAACTGTCTCGAGACAAATTTCAGAAAATTTAATTCTCGAATTTTTAATAAAATTATCTATGAAAATAAAAAAATGTCCACGGAAAGAGTTTCGAAAACAACTTTCATAATCGTCTAGAAACTTCCAGTACTCATGTCGAATAACAAATTCCAGACCAGAAAGGTCATAGATATGCATTTCTCCAAAGCTAAAGATAATTGGCTGTCTCCGGCATCATCGTCGAAGGCGGTAGAATTTGAGTAATCCATGTGAAATCACCTCGAAAATTTGCTTTCTAACAGATACCGAGAATGATTAAAACTTGTAGTCAATTTCGGTTAAGAAAATTAACTGCCGTTAACAGTTGAGCCATAAATGAACAAAGTATAATAAAAATGTGTAATTTTATAGAAACCAGGAAATTGCCTGAGTATGAATTTCAGGAATTTAGAATCTCTATAAGGAGAATAAAAATCTCGCATATCCGTTATGGAAGTGATTTATCTTTGGCCAAAAATCGTAAAAATTGCAGATGGGTATTTCTACGAAATTGTCTAGACATAAATTTGAAGAACCGTTTAAAATTTCAACGTCGTATCGCATTATCATAAAATTAAAGACGAATTTTCTGTAGAATTTTTTCAACACGAGTTTCTGTAAAATATGGTTTCTATTCTTAGAATGTCGACATTTCGAAGGATGAGAAAAAGGGAATTGTTTTGAAATCTGACAAAGAGTGCAAGTAACTCTATTATCAAAATCCATTTTTTTAAATCCTTTTTTCCGAATTTTAAGTCCATCTTTTGGAAATTCCCCTCAATTTACTTGCTGAACTTTTAAATATTATTTCCCTAAATTTATTAAAACTAATTTTTTTCAAATTTTCAGAATTTTTTAAAGCTTTTATTTTTTTAATTTTGAAAAACTTTTTTAGTGAAAATTTTCTAAACTCTTTTTTAGAGAAACTCGAAGGATATTAGAAATAGAAGTCTAAAGAATTGCATTTTTTCCAAAAAAAAAGTCCAAATATGTATAATTTAAAATTCACATTTTTGTCTAAGTATTTTTTTATCTTCCATCACTTCTGAAAATACAAAACGAAAGCCACTTATTTTTTGCCTTTTTTCGAGCCATTTTGTGAACATTTTCTTTTAGAAAAACAACTGAAAAACAAGTTGGAATCCAGGAAAAATAACTCGGCACATCAAGTCTGAATCCCAAGAGTGAATTTCATTACTTTAATTTTCTAAACACTAAAAAATAGACTAAAAAGCATTCTTATAATTAACTGAATTTCAAATCTATCCGAAAAATACGGTAGACAGAAGATATGATGTTTATAAATGCAAATTCGAATTTTCGTAAAAATTACAAGCAATAAACGGAATTTCCATAACAAGCTGAGTCGAAATTGAATTAATTATAAAAACTTCATATATAATTTTCTTATTAGGAGTTACAAAATCTGGCATGTTATAATATTTAATGAGCAGATGGTAGCGAAAGTTTCACAACTTTCTATGAATAGATTATATACAAAACCTATAATAAGGTAGATCCCAGATGTTTAGTAAATATCTTTAATAAGCAGGTGTTATATGAAACTTCTATAGTAAGTTAAACTCTAAGTTTTTATATTTTTTAACAAATCGAATTCGGGTAAAATTTCCACGATTTATTTCGCAGCTTTTTTGCTGACTTTCAATTGGAAAACTATGACTACATATTTTATAATTGTCCTAATTTTGAATTTTTGACGTGATTTTTGAAGAAATATTTAGACGGAATTTCTATAATCGCTTAAATTGCAATTTGTAAATCACGAGAAGATTTCTCATGCCCTTAAATCTGCTTTTAATGACTCTTAAATTTCGTTTTTTAATGACTTTTAATGGTCTGACGACAACTGAAATGTTCACAATTACTTCAGCTCTGAGCTTTCATAAATGTACTGTGAACAAAATTTTGTAATTACGTCAGTCTCGGAAGTTTTAACAGATATATTGCAAATGAAGCTTTGTAATTACGTCGATTTCGAAAGGTTCACCATTTTTAGCGGATGTACTACGCACTGGGTTTTGTATGAATTCAATTTTGAATTACACAATAATTTTTAGCAACTGTATATGAAGAGTCACAACTACCTCAAATCCTAACCTTTGCAATAATTTTTAACAAATGTACTTTAAATAAAACTTCGCATTTGAAACCCCTTTTAGTAATTTTAAAACTATACTGTAGATGAGTTATTTATGGTATTGGAATTTCAGCTTTCATAATCCGACGACTCTAAAACAACTACAAAACAAACAAGAGTACATTTCCAATTGTTGTCTTCACTCGCCTACGAGGTATGAGAAATTACTAATTTAGGTTTATTGAAATATCATCTTCGACTTTACAAGATATCCAACTTTGTCATTTCAAAAGCAATTTCGAAAAGGTACTCAAAGCACTCCAACATTATCTTCGTCTTCTGCCACGTGGGACCCCAAACGAAAACTCCGTGATTTCGAACAAGGACAGCGGAAGTTGAAGGGAATTTTAATAAGGCTTCCTTCATCTGAGGCTGAAATAATTAAAATTATAAAAATAAAAATAGAAGTTGTTATGAAAATTGTCTTCAAAAAACTTCCAGAATCCTTAGTTTTTGGTCTTAATTCTAGAAATATTGCCGAAAAAGTTAAAAACAAATTTTACATGAAATTTTCCAAATCCTCGATTCCAGAAGTCTGAATTTCCATGTTTGGTAAATCTCGAAACTTACTAGGAGCATGTATTCTTGTTCAGCATTTTCGATAATTGGAACTTGAAGGATATCCGTATTTTTCAAATTCTTACCCGTCGCTCCATCAACGACTCCTTTGATCATCTCCTGGTTTGTTATTTCAAAAACATTTTTGTCATGAAGCAACTGTGTCAACAAATTTGAGAATTTGGAATGAGTGTGGATGACACAATTGGTGCCTGAATTCGGAGACATAAGTAATGATTAATTGATAACGTCTGGTTAATGTGTTTAATTAGTATTATTTAGTTTGCAATTTTTGGTCAGTAATTCTTAATTAGTGATGTTTGGTTAACAATATTTAATTAGCAGTATCCAAACAGATAAAGGCTTACCTTCGTTGTTGTTCAGGAGCAAATTAAAGATCGGGACACAAGCACTTTCCTTTATTCGAGGGTTCACAGGTCGAGAGACAAGTTCCAAAGTTATCTGATTCAACACAAACAGGTCTGATCTGGAATGTTAATGTAAGAATCCCAAATTGTCTCGATACAAATTTCCAGTGTCTTCCCAAGTTTGAAATCCAATTTGTTTGTTATTTTTGAGCAATAAGTCTATAAAAACGAACTCACGGCATCATGCGTTCCTTTTGAACAGACGACGGGGAATATAAAATAACTTTCTCCCAGGCGTTGTCTTCGGTCAATACCGCCATTCCTCCACTACTTCCCACTACCCATCCTCGATCGAAAAAACCACGCATCAGTTCAACGAAGAGTTCAGGAGTCATTCTCTGATCGTAGCCCGAGACATCCATCTCGATTCTGGAAAACAAGTAATAAAACAAAGTTACAACATCTGTTTTGAACTCGAGGTTTTAGAATTTGACCGAGAAATATCAAAAAATGAATATTCCTTTAGAAAATCCCAGAAATTCGTTCCAAAATTGTTTTTACAGTGATCAATATTTTTGTGGAACCGCAAAAAAGTAAACATACCGAAATTTATTGAAAATCTCGAAATTCTAAAACCTCGAGATTATGAAAATTCAAAATATAAAGTACAAAACCAAAGGGTATCGAAGGACCTTCCTCGCAAAAATCGATTTTCCTTATCAAATGCCTTGTAAACATATTGCTCGGTTCCACGCAAAGACGAATTACCAGTATATTCGAAATGAGATTTGAAAGCGATAAAGTTAAAGAAATGAAATCTGCACTTTGGGATAAATTCAAAAATCAAACGACAGGGCCCTCTGAATTCTGAGATTCGACGAAAGTACCATTATGCATAGAAGACTGAGGAAGGGGATGATGACCTGGACCTGCACCGGTAGTGTAGACGATTCTACGGATGATCGGAGCCGGGAACCTCGAGGAGCTGCTGCGGACCGGGACGACGACTCTCGGACTGAGGTGGACGATCCGTCGTTGGACGCCCGAGGGATTCTGGATCCGGTGGACTACCGTGCGTTCCGGATAAGCTTCTCTCAGGAACACTCGGGGTTGGGAATTCCGGGGATCGTTAGGGTCGAATATGTTTCGGTAGATGACTTTCGGACTTGCAACCGTGGAGACTCCGTTGCGTTGTATGGTGTGCAACGGGACTACTGTGGGGCTGTAGTTCGGATTCGCATGTCCATTTGAGGGCCGGGAGACGAGTTTTATGGGGATGAATTTCTTTGGGGGAGGATTTCCGTTGGGGACGTATCTGGAGGCTCCGTTCGAGCCGGGTTCGCTTTCGTCGACGGAGGTAGGACCAGCTGCGAGACCTAGTTTCCGTTTCCCGGCGACTCTATCCAAGACCTCTTGGATGGTCTCCTACAATATTCCGAAATCAGAAAATAAAGCTCAGAAGACGAAAACTAACATCAATTTTTTTGTGATGTTCCTCGGTCAGTGGATTGTCCATTTCTTCGTCGAACTCCTCTGGAGGATCCAAATCCTCGTCCTCGGGAGCGTCGGCATTCTTACCTGAGCCCAGATCCTGTTTCTCGGAGTTCTTCGTCGAAACGGAGGCACTGGAATTAGAACGTTCTTCGCTTTCGGTGGTCTTGATCAACTCCATGGTAGCTGGGCTGACGGAATCTCTGGTCTGGTTTCGACGGGCATACCGCTCGGCTCGTTTCTGTTGCTGAGCGCGTCGGAGATCCTCCGCAGTTGCTGTAGGTTCATGATGTTCTTCCAATTTCGGTTTATCTTTGTCGTTTTTCATAGCTTCTATAGCAGCCTTAGCAGCGAGAACGCGTTCGCTTTTAATAGCTTCTTGTTTGCGAATCAATCTCGCGGACTTGAAACGAACCACAGGAAGCGAGCGTTTATATATGGTGATGACTTTCAAGATTTCCGTGATCTCAGCGGACATATGCTCACCGCGACGAGCAACGGATTCGAAAATTCTCTGGAATTCCTCCGCACTGGAAGCCACGGCAAGGACTGGGGGAAAAGAACTCTCGTCTTCCCCATTCTCAGCTCTGGAAACGTCGGAGCTGGTCCCGGCTCTGGAAATTCAATACAAATAAACTCTTTACAAGCGAACTACAGACTTTTGAGCGTCGATTCTGAAGATGTACTGCCAGCCGAAGTAGTAGTATTGATTACGAAATTTGTCGACGAAGAAGGGCTCGAAACGTAGTTGTTCGGCGGGGACGTCCTGCAAAAAAACAAATTTCTTCATATAAAAAACATGACTTACGTGATACTCCAGCAAATCCTGATCCAGGAGCATATTGTCGTAGATTTCCGCGAGGAGGGTGAATGCGGCTTCCTTGGACAGCTTCAGGGGATCCTGGTCCACATTGTTGAAAGCCTCTTTCAGATCCTCTGTCCCGCGTTTTTTGATAAAGTTGGTGAGACTGATTTCGAGTGAAAAATGAAACAACCGCGATTTCTTCATAAGCTCTTCGATACATCCTTTCACCTCCATCAACGACTCCAGGGTATCTCCGCGGTTATTGAACACCTCCTCCAGCGAGTACGTCGTCCACGGCCGGCGCTTCAGACGGGGGGCGAAGACCCTGTCTCCCAGGATTAGCTTATAAAAGTGTGGCGAACAGGAGATCCAATCAGAATCCTAAAAGTCATCAACATAGATATCCATCAACTGCCGATGTTTAAACCAACTTACCATTTCCTTCGATGGAATAGCACCAGTAAAAAAAGTCAAATCGGTCAACCGGGCGCGAAAGGAAATGGAATGGTTGGCAAAGCAGAAAAACGCGCTCGACAGCTGTTGGCGACCAGGACAAAACGCCAAGAGCTACTGCTTTTTCATTTCAACTGCAATTATTTGAAGACATGGCGATCGAGATAAAACGCCAAGAATCACCGATTCCTTATTTCGAAATTATTTATTTTTTTCTAATTATGTCCTTGATCAGAGTACAAATATCCATTAAAGTGTATATTTTATTGGCTTCTGGATAATCTGAAAATTCTTTCGTTTTGTAGGAATCCTTAATTTGTTAGTTTATAAATCGTAATTAGGCTTTATTTTTCGAAATTATTTTTCAATTTATTTGTTCTCTCATTCCTATTTAAAAATGACGAATTTCGTCTGGATAACTTGGTTTTGTCTTTTTCATTTGATGAACACGGTAAAGGGTGTTTGAAATTTTATTTTTTGGTACATTTATTTTTTAAGATATTTTGTCAAGACAGACTTTTGAATTTGACAGATATATCCGTTGGACCCGACGGAATAATTAGACTGAAGGTGGGGTTACTGTTTCCGAATGCCACTCATCGACTGAGGGCTCTGATGGGATTTGGACAATCGGCTCCGGCAATCACGATAGCTCTGAACCGGGCTTATTCAGAGAGACTGATCACGAACGTCAACATAACGTATGGTTCCTATTAATATTAGCTACTTCAACAACCTCGATACTATTAAAAATATGAGAATTTTCGAAGATATGGATACTTTCAGTGATTTAATATTTTTAACAATATGAATGACAAAATAAATTCAATACATTTTAGTTTTATTTGGTACATGGATGACTGCGAAGAGTCGAAGACTGCTGGTTACGTGACGGAGTTGATCCAGAGCGACAACGTTCATGCTATCATCGGACCTCCTTGTGCCACCTGTATGTTCTCAATGATTTCAGATTCAAAAAATATATTCCAGCTGCTGTAATAGCGGGAATCCTTGGAAATTTCTACAACCTCCCGGTGTTCACTTGGGGAGCAGCGACCTCATCTGAGCTCTCCAATGCCGTCCGATTTCCTACTGTAGCCAACGTTAATGCCAACACATACACGTAATTTTGTTTTATTTAATTTGTTTCAATTCCCTTCAGTTAATTGATTTTATTCTTTTCTTTGTCTGTTTAATTTCACTTACTTTTTTAAATTACATTTACTCTTTTGTAGATTGGGTCTGGCTGTTCGAGAGGTGATGTTGGAATACGAGTGGACAGAATTCGCGTTGATCTATACTCTGGATTCTGAACAGAGGAAATGTGATTTTTTGCAACAAGATCTGGAAGTTGGTTGCTCATATTAATCAATACTAAAATACTAACAATTAATATTAAAGAATAACTGTCAAGTTAACTTAAATTTTCTTTTTAGAAAGCAGTGAATATTGAAGACATTAATACATTCATTTCCTACAAACGTCAAATCCAGTCGACGATGGACAGCATGCTGAGTGTCTTGGAGACTCTGAGATCCAGAGCCAGAATCATTGTGGTTTGTTTCGACAACGATGACGACAAAAGGACTTTTTTGATTGCTGCGAACGAAAAAGAAATGAATACAGACGAGTATGTCTACATTTTCCCAGATCTCCGTAGTCAGGGGATGCTTCGTCAAGGTACATATTTACATAGAAGTAAGAAAGAAAAAGTAGTTTTCTCGGAATTAAAAAGGGGACATTACTTTAATGATATTCAGATTTTTGTTAATTTTAAAAAGTTCTAAAATATGAATTTTCTTCAGTAGATAGTTCCTTGGACGACACGAACACGGCCTTTTTCTGGGTGGATAACGCCATTCCCTCTGATGGAAGAGATGAGGAAGCAAAAGCCACGGCCAGGAGGAGTATAATCATCGATCTCGAAAACCAATCGACCCAGAAAATCGAAGAATTTAACAAGGAAGTCCAATCCCTCATGGGAAGTCCTCCTTTTCTATGTGGTCCGGATTGTCTTGGGAATGAAACTACTCCTTCGATCTACGTCCGATCCTTGTTCGACGCCACTTATATGTACGCTAGATCCCTCAACAAGACTCTCGGAGACTTCGGACTCAACGCCCTGAGGAACGGGAGCTTGATGAATACCCTGAGTCGAGGTGATTTCGAGGGTATGACGGGTCTCGTAAGAATAAACGAGAACGGAACCAGAGAACCTGTCTTCTTCGTGACTTTTTTGAATGCTTCAGATCTCCCGGGAGTTATCGCGAGGATCTCCATCCAAGCCAACTTCGTCTCCTACGAACCCGAGTTCCCGGACGAATATACTTCCATCTGGAGTAGCAGAGATGGGAAGAGACCTCTCTCGATCCCCATCTGTGGCTTCAGCGGGACTCGATGCCCTGTGTCCCCTACAGGATACATCGCGATCGGAATCTCCGCAGCTATTCTTCTTTTTTCTTTGCTTTTTGGAGTACTTTTCTTCACCTTGAGACAAAGAGCTCTGGAGGAAAAAAAGATGAACGAGGAGAGTACGATATCGTATTTGGAAATGACAAAAATTGATAACATGCAAAAGAACGACGTTTGGAAATCCATGAAAAGTCTTCAAAGCGGGAATTCTTCCTCAACAAGAATCTCCATGGAAAACTACGAAGAAACAGACTCCCATGTTTTTTTCGTTTTCAATCGAGAAGTGGTCCTCGCTTCCAAGTACAATATCCGTCCGAAGATGTTCATCAAACCTTATTTCTCCACCATCAGGAAACTCCGTCAACTCGATCACGACAACCTCAACCGACTTTTTGGCATCTGTCTCGACTCTCCTACTGTACTCGTCATTTGGAAGTTTCCTCAACGTGGAAGCCTCCTAGATGTTCTAGAAAAAGAAAATTATTTTTCTGACAATTTTTTCTCTTTTGCATTAATGAAAGACATCGCCAACGTAGGGTTTCTTTGTCATGGACAAAATTAATCTTGTTTTCCTCCAGGGTCTGGCCGCAATCCACCAATCCTTCGTCGGTGTCCATGGAGCACTTTGTTCAGAATGCTGTTTGATCAATGACCGTTGGCAAGTGAAGATAAGCGATTATGGATTAAATTTCTTGAGAGAAATGAACCCTCTTCCTAGGAAACGTGAGGAATTTTATTGTATTAAGAACTTTGAAATTGAGATCAACATTTTCGAAAACAAGATTATGAAGTTTTATTTCGAAATAGTTTCTTAAAAATAATCATCTCTGGATTTTACTTGAGAAAGGGAATACAAATTATACAAGATGAATACAAAAAAAGATTACAAATGATGAGAGTTGCTGATGACAATTCACTTATTTCAGAACTTTTGTGGACAGCTCCGGAGCTGATCAGGATGGAAGATCGGAAAGGAACTCGGGAAGGCGACGTCTATAGTTTTGCCATCATCTGCTCCGAATTGATCAATCAGAAGCCAGCTTGGAATCACAAAGAATCTGGAGTGGACATCGATGACGTAATTTTCGCCGTCAAAAGAAGTTCGGATCCCCCGGCGAGACCGAGAATAGAGATGAGCGGAGACTTGAACATCAACTTGACTCACCTGGTCAGGGACTGCTGGGATGAAAATCCGGAGAAAAGACCGAAAATGGAGACGGTGAAGATGTTGATGAAAAACATGAGCAACAAAGGGTATTATTTAGGTGTGAGAATTCGTTGAATTTTGATCGTTTCAGAAAGCAATCCTTGATGGATTACGTTTTCAACAAATTGGAACAATACGCCACTTCCCTGGAGGAAGAGGTGGAAGAAAGAACGAAGGAGTTGATCGAAGAGAAAAAGAAATCTGACATCTTGCTCTACCGTATGCTCCCCCGGACTGTAGCAGAGAAACTTAAAATCGGGGAAACTGTACAACCAGAAGACTTCGATTCTGTTACGGTATTTTTCTCCGATGTGGTTTCCTTTACAACCTTAGCCAGTAAATGCACTCCTCTTCAAGTCGTGAACCTCCTGAATTCCTTGTACACGAACTTCGACTCTATCATTGACGGCTTCGATGTGTACAAAGTCGAGACTATCGGGGACGGATACCTCTGTGTCTCGGGACTCCCTCATAGGAACGGGAATCAACACGCAAAGGAAGTTGTTGACATGTCCATTTGCTTCCTCAGAAGCTTAGTAACCTTTAGAGTTCCTCATCTGCCGAAGGAGAAGATAAACTTGAGGATCGGGATCCATACGGGTCCTTGTGTAGCCGGGGTGGTGGGACTCACGATGCCCAGATATTGTCTCTTCGGGGACACTGTAAACACGGCTTCCAGGATGGAAAGCAATGGGAAACGTAAGTTCTTTCTTATTTGTTACAAAACTTTAATTTTAAATAATTCCTATTTCTTATTGAATTTAACTTTTTCAGCAGGAAGAATCCACATTTCGAAAGCATCTCAAGAGTTCCTGAATACAGTAATCGGAGGCTACATCACAGAACCTCGAGGGGAAGTGATCATCAAGGGAAAAGGAGTCATGGAGACCTTCTGGCTTCTGGGACGAAGTGACGGATCCTTGACAATTCCAGAGTTTCCGAATTTCGAAGAGTTAGTTCTGGAAAAGAAGATCGAAGACGATTACAGCAAAAACCTAACATCGAGACTCGGATCGGCTTCCGATCATGCTTGAATTTGTATTTATGGGATTTGTGGAATAAAAATCAGTCAATTTATTTTCATATTTTTTCAATGAAAAGTATTGACCAGAAATTTTGAAACTATTCATACAGTAAACTCCAGACTTCCGTCCAGAAGAGAACGTCGCTCCTCCATCGAGTGAGAAGAGTTTTTCCTGTTTTGACTAGTAAGTCCAGAATTCGTGGCTGGAGTTGAACAAGTAGAGGGGATCGGGATCGTCAGCTGGCCCTGTCGACTTTTGTAGAAAAACGGCTGCTGACTGTGTCTTCTCTTGGGGGCATTCATGGGGATTCTGCTCCCCCTGGGGCCTCCGTCGAACGAGGTCTGTTTCGTCAACAGGGGCTGGGATTGGGAGTTGATGTTTGTCAAGGGAGGAACCCCCAAGGAAAGTTTCGGTGTCACTACAGTAGGGATTTCTGCATTCAGAAGTTCTAAAAACACAATTTCTGAAATTAAAAATGACGTTTACTCACGAATATCGTTTTTAATTTGACGAATTAACTCGTCGTTGTCAGCTTCTTGTAATCTGGCTTTCGACAGATGGTAAATAATACCACATCCAAATCCGTCACCAAGGACATTCACACTTGTT
Organism: Halicephalobus sp. NKZ332; assembly: GCA_009761265.1. Classification (NCBI taxonomy): domain Eukaryota; kingdom Metazoa; phylum Nematoda; class Chromadorea; order Rhabditida; family Panagrolaimidae; genus Halicephalobus; species Halicephalobus sp. NKZ332. The sequence continues at coordinate 179,526 of VOSG01000004.1, read as the reverse complement.
CTAATTCTGTCTCTGAAATAAAAAGAATTTAAAATAAAGCTAAGGAACAAGGGTCAGTATTAGAAATCTAGTACCAAAAAAGTAAAATAGAAAATCAACATTAAAATTCGAAAAATTAGTAATAAAATAAATGAAACCAATCTTCGAAACGTACAGTAACCAATCCACAGTCAACAGTAAACTCAGATCCTTCGCTGGCAATCCGACAGTTGTCAGGACAATGAGGATCGTATCCAAGCCTGCAGGGACAGATCCAGATCCGATGGAGGCGATGGTCGTTGTGAAGCTGATTGTCAAAAGCTCAAACATCGTCAATTGAATATTGTGAAGCTGAGCAATGAAGATAACAGCGACGGCTTCATAGAGGGCCGTTCCGTCCATAGTTATAGTAGCACCCAGAGGCAAGACGAATCGAGTGACTCTTCTATCTATTTTCAGGTTTTCTTCTAGAGATCTGAAAGTGACAGGCAAAGTGGCTCCACTAGAGGCTGTCCCGAAGGCCGTTGCCAGAGCCTGGAGCATGCCTGTCATGAAGTTGAAGGGTGAATGTCTCGTGAAGATATAATACAGTAACGGCAATGTCAACAAAGAATGGATCATCAAGCCACAGATTACTGTAACAACGTACATAGCCAAAGCTTGAGCAGTCTCCGCCAAGTTGTCAATGTCAACGATGTTCTTGCAAACCAGTGAAAGGATTCCTATGGGGTAGCACCACATCAAAGCGGAAATCCATTTCATAATGACAGCGTCCAAGACAATGAAGAAGTTGATCATCAACTTTGCTTGATCCCCGAGAATACTCAAAACAATCCCGAATCCCGTACAAAAAACTATCAACCCGAGGACATTCATCTCGTTCGTGTACTCCAATATCGGCTTCATCAATGGGATAATTGTAGAATTCTCAGCCATATTGGTCCCGTTCAAGTTTATCCTCTGTAGTCTCGGTTTCACGGGGATGTAGTTCGTCTGGACTTGTTGGAAAGTTGCTTGAATGATATTTTCCGGGAACATATTTCTTTAACACATCTTTGTCGATTATTAAAAATAATTTTTACTAACCTGATTTGATCCAGGAAAGTGTCCAAAGTCGATAGGGCAGTGTCATCGAGGGTTCCTTCTCCCAGATTATGAAAAAGTGCAGGATCTCCAGGATGAATAGAAGACACGAGTACAATACCTGTCTGGAAGATTAATCAAAATTGAAATTAAATTTTAGAATTAAACCCGATATTGAATTCAGTATCTGGGTTAGAATTAAAATTTTGAAAGCTTGAAATGAAAAACATGAACTTACAAAAGTCGATAAAAGTGTTGTTACCATATAATAAACAATAGTATAAGTCCCTATTCTACTTGTATCTGATGGTCGAATTTGGGAGAGAGCTGGAAAAAATTCATTTCTTAAGATCTCAACAGAAAAAATACCTGAAATTACAGAAGAGATAATCATAGGTAATATCATCATTTCTACAATCTGCATAAAAATTTCTCCAGGAAATCCAATAAGACTAATAGTATCATTACTGAAAGTAGAAAAATAAAAATAAAAAATAAAAACTTAAATTCTAAAATACTAGAAATAAAGAATTGAAAATTCCATAATTTTGAAAGTAAAATTTTTAAATACTAAATATTGTATTTCCAAACCTTGGATTGAAGGGTCTGATGACGAATCCTAGAACTACTCCGATGACTACGGATTCGATAGTGAGAACGAGCAGCAAGTCCTTCTTCATTTTCAAAAAAATAAATTCCCCCGAATTTTAGTTGTTTGTAAATAAATAAAAAACAGTCTTTCCGACTTCCTTGATCGAAATCAGAAATCAATTTTTACCAAAAAGAGAAAAAGAGATTTGTAGAAAACTGAATAAACCACGGAACCGCTATCCTGCAACCTTACCAAAAAGAGAAAAAGGGAGATTTGTGGGAAATTGAATAAATCACGAAACCGATACCTGGCGATCGGACGCACTCTTGACGTCCGTGCCTAAAGGATCATTTCCACTGATATTTTTTGTCCAAAAGATCACTTCAGTTAATTTTTTGAATTCATTAAACTAGTAAATTTGCTCGGAATTAATTTACATTTTTGTAGAAGATCATTTCAATCAATGTTTTCGAAACTAATTAAATTAATATCCTAATTCAAAATCAGTTCATATTTTGATCCAAGAAATCAGTCCGATTAATATCCTTTAAATTCAATTAAATCAATGAATTAATTTAAATTTTATCAATATCCTTATCCAAGAGATCAAATCAATTAAGATTTCTTTAAACTTCATTAAGTGAACACTTTAATCAAGGTCAAGTGACGTTTTTTACTCTTCGAATCGATTCAACTACTATTTTTCATTTAAAATCCGTTAAATTGATATCTCCATCCATATTCAATGGATTTGTTTGACATTAAATCGATTTTAAGTTTCATCTTTATCGACAAATTATTTTCAATATTTTCATCCGAAAAATCACTTCCAAACTTTGTACTTACGTAAACAAATATTTCTTAGAAAAACAAAAATTATCTCTGGGTTTTCTGCTTGTATTTTCTCTTCCGTTTATTGACGTTGATAAGCCAGAATCTCCGTTACGTCACAATGGAAATATTCCTCGAATTTTCAATCAAGACCATTTTTGAATTTGTGTTTAAAAGGATTAAAGTTTTCATGCAATTTTTTAAACATAACACTTTGATGACGACAAGCTTATGTAAAATAATTTATTATTGGTTCAGACAGCACAAAAAGTAAAACATTCCGCGACAGCATCTCCCCATTCGTTCTCGCCCTCACCGGCACTCATCCTCTCCGTCGTCGTTCTGAGGTTCTTCCTCCTTCTTAGAGAAATAAATGAAGCACAAGCCTGGAAATATTTTGATCAAAAAGATGACAGCTAATTTTACTTTAAAAAATCAATAATCAGTTTTGGTCGAAAAATTAATCAATTTTAATCAAAGTCGATATTTAATTCTCATAAACAATCTCGTCTTTAATTTAAAAATATCTTTAAAAATATGAAAAACGAACTTGAAACATCTTGATTGTCCCAATGACGTTGAAAATCCTTCCGAAAGTCGTCATCAAAACCAAGACTATGCTAGGGACTTTCATGGATTTTTTTGGAGCACTTTCTGTCGAATTTTTCGCCTCCAAATTTTCAGAATTAGTGTTGTTCGGAATAAGACCTGTAAGTAAAAAAATTAATATTTTTCTTAAGAAATACAGTATACCATATCCCTCCAACTTCTTGTCGATAGCCATATCCACCAATTCTCGGTCAATTTCGCATTTCAAATAGCCGATCCCGGATCCAACGATATTCAGCACCAATCCAATGACGAAAGATATCGCGTTTCCTGGATAATTAAATATTACATATTAAGTATTAATGGTTCAACATGAAACTTAAACTTAAAAATATAAATAAAAAGTAAATATGAAATCAAAAATAAGTTTACTTCTTTTTTGTCTCCTTTCTTTCAACCTCTGGAGCATGACGTGTACTCTTCCATTTTTATACTGTCGAATCAGAGCCGCTTTTGGTGATTCTGGAGACAACATCACAAGGAACCTCTGAAAACAAAATCACAAGAATACTGATTTGCAAAAAAATTCAAGAAAAACAGCTCCCGGGTTTCTGGGAGAAATACCATAAACAAATGATTTTTAGACTTCTCATTTTCCTTCAGATGATACTAATCCTAGAGGCTTAATATTATCCGATTTTCACCCATTAGGAGATAGAACAATCTCGTCAATGAATACCTTTCCTATATTTATCTAGATCAAAGTACATCCCAGAATTTGTATTTTTGAAATTTATCTATTTCCATTTCTAAAATATTTTCAAACTTTATTCAACTTCGTTTTTATACAATGAAAGACTAGGAGCTGATCAAACGTTGACCATTAGTTAATAAATACTTTTGATTCTCGTTTATCCGAAGCTGGGATAATCGTAGTTAGGCTGGCCCTTCATGAAGGAGTCTATGTAGCCCTTGTGGTGGGTGAGGGGTCTCATCGCGAACTTCACCTCAGGCTGTCTCTGCATTCTGGCAATATAGGCTCCCATTTTTGGATAATGCATCCCCGGGAAGTACTTGAATTGCGTAAAGGGATTCAAAGTGATCAACTCCAATCTCTCCAAGAATGGCCAGATCATGATATCTGCGTATCCCATGGCTTTTCCTCCGAAAAAGCTGTCTACCAACAAATTCTCCGCGACTCTCAAAGCGTTGTTGACTTGATTGTCAGCATCTCTCATGGACATCATATTTCCGCTTTGGAAGAATTTATATAAAGCTTGAATTAGCTAAAATATTTTTGTTACTTCCGAAAAAAACAAGTGTTTTTACCGGGCTTAATCTTTCGAGTAGGATTTTCTGTTGGGCCTTACTGTAAGAGTCCCGAGGAAGGACAGAAGTTTCTGGAAACACTTCATCCAAGTACTGGACAAGGACGTCTGATTCGTAGATGATCTAAAAAAACTGTTTCAACAAGTGTTCCGAGTTTTGCACAAAATTGGATAGAGGTGGACGAAAATAGAAAAAGGTGAAAAAAATCAGGTAAAAGTGCATAGAATTGGGTAAAGGTAGATATGATTTGGTAGCATGAAATAAAGTCGAACGTGATCGAGTGGAACTAGGCAAAGTCAGAGATACTTAAATATAATCGAATAAAATTACTTATAACTAAATGATTGGATATTATTAAATATAAATCGATAAAATTGGAAATACTCAGATGGGGTTAGATAAAATTTAATGCATTTAAGTATGACCAAATTTGAGTAAGATGAAATGTGAATGTATATTATTGGATATGATTGGACAATATCGGATATAATCGGATAACAAATCACCTGTCCGTTGTTCATCTCGAGAGTGGGCACTCGACCGAGAGGACTTTTTGCAAGGAACCAGTTCGGACCTTTATCTGGATTTACATTCACGACTTCAACACTGAAATACACATAATTTATAACCAGATGGATCACAAAAACTCACGGAATATTTTTCTTGGCAAGATAAATGAGAGCTCTTTCTGCATAGGGACAGAATCTCATACTGTAGAGCCTGATCGTGTTGGAGGCCTTGAAGGGTTCGAAGGACCCTGGATGCAGAGTCGGGGAGTCGACTCCTCTGATGTTGGATCCAGCAATGAAAGGCATGGGGGTCGGGAGTGGGGAAGTGGAATAGGACGCCATTCTATTCGTGAACGAGGATCCGAAATTCCCCGGATGTCTTCTTAATCCAGGATGAATATGTTCGTTGAAGTCTGCCATGAGGAATTGGGAAAAGGTGTCGTTGACCTTGCTGGAAGGGGTCAGGGGGCCCTGGCCTAGGGCCACGGAAATCAGTCCCGTCACATGCAGACATATGGCAACAGAAGTCGTGAAGTCTCTAGCCATATCCCCTCACTATAATTATTTCTTGAAAATAACCACAAAAGAGGAAAACTGGCTGATAGAATCCAGATGATCGGTTTTTGAATGAGGAAATATGCAAAACAGAAAGACTTCTTAGACAGTTCCTGGTGGACCGCCCCGGGGGATTGTTTGGTTATGCAATTCATATTTTGCTTCCTGACCGCCTGACGCGGGATTTTTGTCCTCGAGATGTGATTCAAAAAAAGCTTCAAGCCCTAAGGATAGACCAACATTTTTTATCGCCAGGTGTGCAGCCAAAGGAAGTGTTCATACGATGTTTGTATAGTCTTCGACAACGACTTCCTTTCTTCTTCCAAGAGGATAAACTAAATCTCGAAGAGGATGAACGAATTTTCGAAGAGGGATCTCGATGGTCAAACATCGTCGAAATTTTCCTGGAGCAGATCGCGAATTGACCAATAACTATGGTCAGCGAGTCCTGGTCCTGATCGTGAACACGGTTCCAGTTGTACCATCATGTACCCAAAATCATATCCAGTCTCCAATCCCAGTTATGTCCAACAGATACCCTTAGTTATGTCCAGTCATTATTCCCAGTTGTGTCCAGTCCATATCCCAGTTGTCCCGACATACCCATGGTCTTACCCATCCAAATCTCCTCCGGTCCCGCTGTTCAAACCGGTCCTCCACCATCGAACAAAAGCGACGCGGATCCAACCTCAGTGCAAAAGGTGATTCGAGGACTTCAGGATATCTCAAGCTTTGTAAAATCTCGAACAACCGACCGGAAATGTCCAGTAATCATCACTTTTTTTGCGCGAAGAATAAAAAACATAAAAATTAAAAAAAAGTACTTTGAGAAAATTATTGAGTCGAGGATTCATGTCTGCAATTAACAAGTGGACAACCGGAGTCTGTCATCGAAACGTTTCATTTTTAAAGTACACTTTAAAATTGACAGTTAGCTTTGGTTTTCTAATTTCAAAGCAAACTTTCATAAAGACCGGAAGAGATTTAAGAATGAAGATCCACACTATCAAAAAAAATGAAGAGCCAAACTATAGAAAAGTGAAGATCCACACTATCAAAAGAATCAACAAGTGATATTGTACGGGATTGTCTTGAGAAGGATTTCCGGAATTTTTTGGAAAATTTCTAGTTTTTATTTGATTTACAAATCTCATTAAATCTTCAAGGACTCTAATTGAGAAAAAAGAAAACTAGCAAAATATGAACATTACTTAATTCGTTTTATTTGCAAAAAAATGAATGAGTGATAATTATTATGATTGGAAAAATTGGGAATTAATGTTTTTAAGGAATTTAATCAAAACAGAGTTCCAGAATTTCGAAAATTCCCCAGAAATCTTGGTAGAAAATAATTGTTTCAAAATCACCATCATAAAAATTACAAATATATTCCTATTAAATAATTCATTTAAAATAAATTTTAAAACCTAGAAAAATTCAAAATTCCTAATCTCAGATATTCAACAATGATTATTGCAAAAATAGAAAGTTGATATTGTTGAAAATTCCCACATTGTAAACCTCCTATTTAAATTATTTTCCTCAGAATTATTTTAAGATTTAGAGTACATTTTCACGACATTATTTCAATAGGAATGTCCAGAATTTCTGGAAACTCAAAAATTCTCGATTTCAAATGTCATCTTTGAAAAGTTCTTTTAAAATTCCAAAAGATTCTGGTATTCTAAAAATCCAAGGAAAATAAAAAAATCAGTAATTTGAGATGAACCATGGAAAAACTGACGAAATTGAAAAAAGCTTTTGACCAGATGATTTTGAATCATAATCTTGCAGAAAATTTTTAGCTCGGAAACAACTGTCGCAAGTTTTTTTTCTTTTTCTGATTGGTCAGGTGTGTTTTTATTTTTTAGTATTTTTGAACAAAAACTCGAAAAAACAAAAGGCATATATACATATTTCTATTTTTACTATTCTTTGTGTAACTTGTAAAAAAAAGTAAAAAAGAAACATGATTTTTCGTAAAATTCATTTTATTTAAACTAAAAATTTCTGAATCCAAAAATTACTTTTTATAAATTATTGTATTTTTATGTTTTTTTAAATGGAGGAAATTTTTCGAGCACAGAATAATTTTAGCATTTTTTTGTTTCTGTAATTTTTTAAAATTTTTAAACAAGGATCCAGACAAAAAAAACAAAAGGAGACTTATTTCGTGGATTTTTTTTAATTTTGCATAATTTATGAAAAAAATCTGAGCAAACAATGACAACAATGTTTATTTTATATTTTTAAAATTTGAGAAAAAATAAGTTGAAAGAAAATTAGTTTTGTTCATTCTTATTTTTTTTTGAAATTTGTGGAAGACTTAACGAACAATGCTTCTTTAAATTTCTGCTTTGATTAAAGCTAAATGTTTAAACTTAATTCCTTCGGACAAAGAAAATAGAATACGGTTTTGATAAGATCTTCCGTGTACGCCAGGATACGAATTACCACTCGGCCGGTTTGTCCTCGTTGAAGAGACACGTTCGTCTCCGCCTACAAGACTATAATTCGCTATCAAAAAACCACGACTATAGAACGATTTCGTTTTTTGAACTCGTGCCTTGAATTGACTTTTCCATATATAAACTTCACCGATTTCAGTTCTTACTCATCTTGGAAGAAAAATGTTCTACTCAATTTTTAGTATTTATTGCTATTTCTTTTTCAGCATTGTTTTTATAACTTTCTTGTTGGTGATTTCAAGAAGAAGTTGGGGAATCATCCCGAGGATCTACGTCCACGGCCTCATCTTTCTTCAGGAAAGATTCAATCCTGTAATTTCCAAAGAACCTCCGTTCGGTCAACGATTGAAAATTATCCAAAAAAGACACAATGGAAGATTCATCGATCGGATAACATCCAATCATTGTCAAAATCACGAGAAAAGAGAAAACACAGGGTTGCTAGAACTCGAGACGGAACTTCTCCAAGCCGGTGTTGAGTCTATCATTCAGGTGATTTATTTTGACCTATTTTTAAACTGATTTAGTTTAATCTATTTCTTTAGTTTAATTTATTTTAGTTAAATTTCTAATTCTAGTTAACTGTTTAACTAGGTTAATTATTTAATTAGATTTTATTTATTTTTTTAAGTTTAACCTTATTTCTTAAATCAATTTAAATCATTTCATTCTTTATTTTAATCCTTTATTTTCATATTTAATTTTCTTTTATTTACTTTATTTCCTATTTTATTTATTTTTAACTTTTAATTTTTATACTTTGCACCTTCAACTGTCTTTATTCTCTTTCACCTTTTGAATTTTATTTTTTTAGAGAAGCGAACCTTTTCATTTAAAGTGCAAAATAGAATAGTTCTATAAAACTGTGGTCTTTGTCCTGATAAAAAAACGCTCTAACAAAAGTTTCACTTTCGTGAGATCTACTAGGAAATCGATCGTCGCAGCTACCAAAAAATAATTATCGAACTCGCGTGATTGCACCCCTCTGCCCTTTGATTGCTTCTTGGACATCGTAGAAAATTTATGATCTGACATTAAAGTAGGAATTCAATGATGAAAAAGATGTCCAATTTCCTCATAAAGTTTTTAAGACAATTTTTATTTGAAAAAAATTTGAGACGGTTTTTTATGGAAAATTTTAGGATGATTTACTGTTCACTTGCGATTGGGCAGCGACGAATCACTGGAATGCTCTCAGTTATCCGATCTTCGACTTGAGGAAATCCGTCAACGCAGAAGTTCTTCTTCAATGGACGTTCTACGTAGTCGGATGGATAGTGAGGTAGATTAGACAACAATAACGTTATTAAAATAGAAATACATCTTTTTAATTTTTGGAATTTTCTGGAAGCTTCTGGAGACCTAGGAGTCAGATCTTGATGATACAAGTGCCTATAGGACTCTGGAAGATTCTGAAGAAATATACTAGATTTTAACGAAGTTTAAGATATTTCAAGAAATTCCATTAAATTTTAGAATGGCCATAGGATTTTAGTAATAATCAAAAACCTTCAGATACCTCTTCCTATTTCCCTTGAGGATCTGTTTTTTGATCCTCGCCATGGCTTTTATTACTGCAGCGGCAATTTTCTCCCTTGTTTACAAATACAAGAAAAATCAGATAGTCTACATTGGAAACGTCTTCTCGAGATTCTTCTGTCAATCCATAGGACTGATCGGCTACTATGAAAACGACAAACATCGACCGAGATCCCCCGGAATCGCCGTCTCGAACCATATCAGTGCCAATGACATCCAGATGCTCTTCGCAGATCCCAATGTCGGGGGCTATACCGTTACCGGCCAGAAACACAATGGACTCATAGGATGGGTGGAATCCACGACAGCAAGAGTAGGATCGACCTTGTGGATGGAGAGAGCGAGCATCAACGAGAGAAGAGAATTCCAGGCAAGATATTTTAAAATAGATTATCCAAATTTAAAACCATTGAAATCAATTTTCAGAAAGATATTGTGAACTACGCCAACAATGAGGATAAGGAGCCGATTCTTCTTTTCCCAGAAGGCTATTGTAGTAACGGAGCCTCTATTTCTCTTTTCCGTCGGGCTTGTTTTGTTGAAAATGTCGACATCTACCCTATTGCTATCACACAAGATCCCAGGTTTGTCTACCTTGAAAAAAATAAGACAAAGAAGTATTTAGATTAGGAGACGCCTTTTGGAAAGAGGACACTTTTCTCCCTTATATGTTTAGATTAATGACTTCCTTCGCGATTATCTATCACGTAAAGTACCTGCCGCCGATGAGGAGGAAAAAGTCTGAGACCTCCGAAAGTTTTGCTCGAAGACTACAGGAGAGGATTGCTGAGGCAAACGATATGGACGCTTTGCCCTTAGATATGGGGGTATTAAAAAAGAAACCTGAACAACAAAAACTCCGTGATCACTCACAACATCAATGTGCCAAAATACTGAGTCTTAAAAATCAAATTTAAAGTTTTCAATGCTGGTAAAAAATAAAGTATAAATATTAAATAAGCTGAGGACTTTTTACAACATACGATTTTAATTTGAGGAGGAAAAACCAAGTTTCATGTTTTGTAATTAACTACTAAATTTATTGTATCACCTAGTACCCGTTATTTCCTTTTCAAAAACACTTTCTCATTCATAAATATCTAATCTATCAATACAGTAAAAAATCATTATTTTTATCTCAACCAACTCTACTAGATACAGTTTGTATTTTCTTCGATATCATGGGATTCGGAGATTTCAGAAAAATTAAATTCTTCCCGACTCTTCTGTAAGGCTCCACAAAAAATATTATGCAAAGAGGCTCGATGATACCATACAATTGAATCATGACAAAGATGGACGGTATTATGTAGTTCAAATATCGTGGAAATAAAATTAAATTGATCGTTGCAATTCCAACAGGAATGTAGATACATAAAGCGAAAAATGTTTCAATAAGCAGAGAATCTGTGAACATTCGGAACAAAAAATTAACTCGACTGTTTTGGGGATTTCTGGATTTCATAATTTGGTAACTTCTCATGGTAGAATAAATAATAATTGCTAACAAAAAAGATGAAATCACCATTAAAAGTCCAGAAATAAAGATAAAACGTCCTTGCGACATATCATATCCTATCAGAATTTCTTTTCTAATTTGAGGACCTGCCAAGAATTCGTTTGCATTTGAAGAGTTGCTCTTGAAGATCAAACTCAAATCCACGTTCACCTGACGAGGAGGTAATTGGAAGCAAGTCAAGGGACCTACAAAGATGTTAATGTTAATATTACCATTACTTTCGATGTGTATATTAGCATTAATATTCACGGTAGTATTAATGTTAATACTATTCTACTTTAATTACCTGTAAAGCAAGAAGATATCAATAACAAAAATGTGACGACGATCAGAAGTGACTTCCACCGACTACTGAGGGCATAGTAGAACCAACTATTAGTACAAACTTTGATGTATCTGTAGTAGAACCTCAAAGTAATTGCTGTACTGACCAGGAAAGCAGATCCCAAGGCGAAAGGCTGATAGAAAACCAGGAATTTCAGAGTTAAATATTTCACTGGGCCATTCACGATGAAGATGAAATTAGGATACAGAGGGATAGGTTGGAGTAAAAAGAGGTTTGTGGCATTAACATAGGTTAATATGATACTGTTCAACATGTACCATTTGTAAACTTTCAGAGAAGGAGTGGAGTAATTTAGGATTATGTAAATCACACTAGCGGAAGTCAGGAAGGTCGCTCCGAAGATCACAGCAGTCACCCAGAAATAAATCTCCTGAGCAATGTCGCCAAAGTACTCGATTTCGTTATTAAAGGAATTAATACCGTTTTCTTTGAGATATCTAACACTATCCTTGAAGTACCCAATATCATCGTTACCATTACTAGTAAAATACTGAACATTGTTGTCAGTAGGATATCCGTTATGCTCCATCATGACATGGAACGTTATTTGAAAACAAACGGTGCAAAATCTACCCGACAGGTGAAATAAATTTAAATTTTGCGACCTTCTGTGTGCTAATTAATGATTTTTTAATGACTTTATACACCAGTACCGAGAACTCTATCTTAAAACGATTAGAAAACACCTATTGTTTGACCTGAGGCATGACATCCGGCTTCTTATTCGTCGGCTGGGGAACGCGAGACGGATTGACCTTGTTCTGGAAATTTCATATATGAAATCTCGAATACACCCAAAGAGGAACCTACCTCAAGATCGTAGAAGGAATATTTGTTGTAATTCAAGTAATCGATGCACTTGTAATCCTTGAAATCCTGTTTATGACTTCTTCCGACTTGTTTCGCTTTCAGAGCATGTTCGATCCCCGTAGTAGTTGGTGGAGCAGCGGAAACGAATCGTCTGAAGACAAATGTTGAATGACGAGAAATCAACATCCCAGGTGGTGTCTGAAAGTACTGTAAATAAGCATTAATAATTAAGAAAAATAAAAGCGGTTGGTACTCGACGTAAGAAAAAGCGAACAAGTCTGACAGAAAAGTGCATGTTGCAGGCAGTCAGGGTCGACGGGGACTTAAAATTCAAAAAATGATTTGAAATTAGGATTTCTCGGGACCTAATAAAAAGCTGTAAAACAACGTCTGGAAATGAAGACTCTAATTTATTTGATCTGGTTATTTATGTTAAGATAATTTCGTTAATATTTTTATTTATAAGATATGAACTGGAACATCATCAATTTGGTAATTTGAACTTTAAAAATAATTGTGATTAATTCTTCAGAGTTTGATAGAGGATTCGAAAATATACAATTCTGAAAGATTTTATAAGGTTCTGAGGATTTATTTGAAAAAATATATTTAAAAGGTTTATTTTTAACATTTGTAATGATTTGGTAAAAATGATCAATTCAAAAATGGCGCCAAAAGTCCCAATTAACACCTACCTACTCTTCCCTGAGGGTTGAATTTAGCAGGATTCATACTTTGCCAAAATTTAACTTTTTTCCAAATTAAAATCTTTCAAAATTTAATTGAAATTTTCTAGTCTTATAAACTTATTTTAAAAAATGTTTTTAAAACAACTATAATTTCCGAAGTTTTTAATTCATTGTCATTATTTTCCTAAATCATCGAGAAGATAAATATCAGGAAAATGATAAATTTTTAAAATTCACCTACCTCAGAATTTGTTTCTGTTCAGAAACCTTAACTGCTATTCATTTACAAGTTTTCGAATTCCCATTTGAACCATGAACAAAAAAACAATTTCATCTCCATATTTTGTTTATAATAATCTTCAAACAACTTTGACACACTATATTTCTTTATTTTTATTTTTTATTTTTAAGGAAACTAGTTTTTATATCATTTTTCAAGGGCAATAGACGCCGTGTGAAAAGACAGAAGTTTGTTCAAAAAACCTTTGTTTAAAAATCATCAAAAATCGTTTAAAAGCGTCATTCAGATGACGATCGAATGACCGGAAACTATGCCTCGGCATGCTCGAAGAAACCGAAAGTGGAACAGGTTCGTGACGAAAGTCAGACATGCATCTTCCCTTTTTTCGTGCGAGGTTTCCAAAGACGTGCTTCACGCCCGAAGCGGGTCAGCTTTTTGATGATCGCAGCTTCTTTTTCACAAGAAGGAAGGATGATCGTCGGTCGTCTTGTTCTATAAATGAGTCAGTAGGGTGTTGTTCATCTGAAGGACCAGTTTACCTCGGGATCCAACTTCCTTCAAATTCCTTCCGATTTTTTTCGATTTTTCATTTTTTTGATTTCCTTGAAATTCTTCGGCTCAACTTTATTTCATTTCTTGAATTTCCTTTTTCTAAATTAGTTTAAATTATTTTTAAATTCTTAGAGGATATCGTGAATTTCTTTGAACCTATTAAAATCTGTTGTAATCATTTTGGTTTTATTTATTTGTTTATTTCTTGATCTTTAATTTCCTTGGTTTATTTTTAGTTTCTGATTCTCTTAAATTAGAAGTTTCCTGATTTTAAAGCTTCTTTATTTATTTTTAATTATTTCTATTTCTATGAAATGGTGATTTTTATTTATTTTTAATTTTCTCGATTGTCTCAGTCTCGTGTTATTTCTACTTTCGACCTGACCCAAAACTAGTTTCAAAAAATTGCTGTGTACTTCAAGATTCCCTTTTTCACGTTTCAATTGATTTCTTAAGTTAAAATTAAAATAAATCCATTTCCAGTTTTTAAAACTATCAATACAAAGCCATTTTTATTTCATTTCAAAATTTTTGAATTTCTATCGAAAAATGATTTCCCCTCCTCTCGTGAGCTTCGATAAAAGTTTTTGTTCTTCAGAATCTAGAGACGTCCGTTTAATGGATTTTACGAGGGATTCCGTTTCGCAGAACTTTTTGAATATCCATCCAGACGGTTTTTGTCTTTAAAAGGGAAAAACAAACCTGAAAATCCTCAAAGACTCTAAAGTTTTTTAAAACTCCAAAAATTCCTGAAAAATTTCCAAAATTCCAGAAATCCCTAAAAACCCTCTATAAATCCTCAAAAATCCTCAAAAATCCAAAAATCCTTGAAACCATTTTACTTAATTCTTTTCCGAAAACATGTGCGACAATTGTTTTCTGGATGTGACAAATTCCGAAAATTCTGTTTTCACTTTTCTTATAGAAAATCGTTTTTCAGATTAATCTTAAATCTCTCTCGTTTTTCATCGGCAGATTTTTATTCAATGAGATCAACTTTAAAATTCCTCCAAAATGAACCGGATTGAAAAATTACAGCTTAATTTTTCTAAGAAATTTAGTTTCCAACTTTTATTAATTCTGATTTTGTGTACTGTAGTGTGTTTTTCGGTCGTCGAAGATTATGTGGAAGAAGTTGAAGAAGCCACTTCGAATTGCTCTTCATTGAAAAACGCAGATTTTCTGACTGCCCAACAAGCCGACTTTATTTGTGAACACCGACAGATGTGGTTCAAGGATCGAGATGTCGGGATATCCACGGAGTTCCTTTCGAAAACCACTGGTGAGTCTAAACCGATTAAATTCGTTTTTTCAAATCCATTCAGGATGGAAAGATAAATAAAATTCACCCTTTCGCCCAAAAATAAATCTCAAATATTTTTCTGAATAATTTTATTTTTCATTCGTAAATTAATTTTTTTTAAATACAACTCTCATTTTTTTAATAATAAATTTGCAAAAAGGAGATGATTATCTTTCTCGCTTAAAAAAGAACTTCAATAAAAATGTAATGCTGATTTTTATTTAGCGATAAACTTTTGAGAATGATTTTCGTTTTCACTTGATAATTGAACTCAAAGAAATCAAGCTTTTCCATTTTATTTGTTTTAAAAATAATATTGAATATTTATTTTTTAATCATTGGTTCTGAAAAATATGTAATTTTCATTTTTCCTTGAAAACTTGTTCCAAAACTACGACAATTTCATTTCCTTCAAAGACTTACTTTTAAAAAAGTTGCAGAATTCTTACTTTTTTCTGACATCTTACTTCAAAAAAGAATTTCATAATTCCTTTTTTCTTCGATGATTGGTTTCACAGTTGCATAATTCCCATTGTATTTAATAATCGGTTTCAAAAAATCAGAACATGTTTTGGAACAAAAAGAACGCTTCGAAATAGAAATAAGGTCAATGTCTCTAAGTTCAAAAACAGGTTCTTCACGTTTTGGTCTGACTATATGGAAACATGGAAGTATGCAAATATGAGAATATGGAAAGATAAAAATATCGAAATATCTAAATATTCTTTCAGAATCCCAGAAAGCTTACTTGAACAGCCTTGAACTCCGAACAGTGGATTCCATGAAAAAGGTTTTTTTATAAAGGAAATTTCTGCAAAGTAACTTTTTTCAGTTCCCTTTCCGCCGGATTCCGAGAAGGGTACCTCAAAACCAGAACAAAAAAGTCAAAAGAAAAGAATACAGGATGTTGTCAGATGAAGAAAGGGAAAACCTAAACAAAGCGATGAACGCCTTAAAATCAAAATTCATTGACAATGTCACCATCTGGGATCTCCACACCTTGATCCACTACCCCGACAGTGCTCCCGGGGCTCATTGGGGGCCTGCCTTCCTCCCTTGGCATCGGGAGTTCCTGAGACAATTTGAGGTCGCTCTCCAGAGAGAGGTTCCCGGAGTTGCCCTCCCCTACTGGGACTCCACTTTGGACAACGGTAGATTAATATTCATTTCCTTATTAAAATATAAAATTAACTTTTTTAAATACAAAATGAGTTCTTTTAATAACAAATTAAATTTCTCTTTTCAGGTCTTCCTGATCCAAGTGATAGTGTTCTATGGACAGATGAATTAATGGGGAACGGGAACGGTTTTGTGAAAACAGGTCCTTTCCAGGATTGGGATACAAATGTTCTCATGCCTTTAAGTCCTGTTCCAGTCAAAAAGCTTTATAGGTATTTCCTATTCAATTTTTAATTTTTTAAGTTTTTAGTTTGACGAAACTAACAAATGGAGAGTTTTCAGATATACGGGTGGTCGATCCACCGACAGACTTCTCTCGCTTGGGGACGTAGATTGGATAATTTCGAGGAAGAACTACAGTGAACTAACTTTCTGTCACGACAAAACCTTCGAATCCATGCATGGATTGTCTCATGTCTGGGTGGGAGGATTCATGTTCGTGATCAGAGTGAGCCCCAACGATCCGACTTTCTATATGCATCATGCTTTCGTGGATTATCTTTGGGAGCAATTTCGTCAAAACCAGCAAACGAGATATCAGCGAGAAAGAGATTATGCCAGGAAGATCTGCACGAAACAACACAGCTTCTACGCTCCCATGAAGCCTTTCAACCTCAGAAACAAAGACGGGCTTTCCAACGATTACACAGGTAAAAATTGTCTCCTGATTTTTTGGAATTTTGGGGTTCTAGATTTCTGGTACGAATACGAACCGATCAGACACTGTACAGAGGACCAGCCCTCCTGTGACACGAAGTACCTCTTCTGTGATAAAAGGGTCTGGAGATGTCGAAGCAAGGTCCAGCTCGGAGGTAACTGCACGGGGTTCTCGTTGAGTGACATCTGCTACAAATCCTTCTGTATCCAGGGAGTCTGTAGACTTCCCGCAACAGAGGGAAACGGATTCCAAAGAAGAGAGAAAAAGCAATCCGGAGTGGTCTGGATGAAGAGCATAATGTTGACTGATGACGATGAGCCTCTACTGAGTGGAATTGCTCACGTCACAGTCCGTGACGAAGATGGTAGTGAGGCTCTGACTTATGTTCAGAGGAAGACGGAATACCCCGAGGTCCCTGGTTTGGTGTACCTCCCTCTCCCTCACCCCAGAGAAGGCTCACCGTACACCGTAACCTTGGAAGCCAGGGATCATTATGGTAGATACTGTCAAAGTTATTGTTTCAATGAGACAGTGGAGAGATATCAGATTTGCGAGCCAAAGTTAGTAATTAAATCCAGACCGGATTCTCAATCCTCGAACATGTCTTTCACTCACAGTTTCGTCTCGAGGAAGTTTTTGGATATGGACTTGAGCGCTCATCCCTCGATGTGGAGTGTCCACACCCCCTTCATGGTCTTCGCTTGTCATCGCAAGATGATCAATTCCGCCCAGATAATGTCCATCTCCGAGGACGTCAAGCCGGTCATCGACAGAACCGAATATGTTTGGTTTAGAGTCAACGTTTTAAAGAAAGGGAATTCCGAAGTTGATATTGATGAATCTGAGGTGATATTTTTATTTTTACTGTTTTTAAAAAACAAATTCCAGATCGAAGTCCAGGATCTAGATGATCCGACGGATTCGTGGATTTCCCCGATCCGAAGAGCCAGATCTGCCTATGACCAGAGTATCGTTTTCGTCAGGGCCCGGAATCCCTTTGTTTTCAGAAGGGGGGTTTCTGTAAGAATTTCCATCCGGAACAAATCGAAAAGACTCAAATGCGAAACCAGATGTAACATGGTAAAGAGAGCTTTTAAAGATAACTTTAAATTTAAAAATTACAGGGGTCGACATTCGAGGATTATTGTGAAAACGTCGTCTTTCTCCACGAAAGAGCCAGTAGATCTCAGGAACAGATCTTTGCCTCAGACCCCTCTTATCTCCAGCTGCTCGGATGGAAGATGTCCGGACATCCAAATGACTGGTCTCTCAGGATGGCTTATCTCTCATTTTATTGTTAATTTGTTGATTAAAAATTGCGAATTTACCCAAAGGACTGATCTTTCGGGATAATATTTCGTTTTTAAATTTCTTAATCCAAAAATTACAAGTCCAGTCGGGACCATCAGTCCTTCAGGATGGTTTACTTTTTTATTGTTAATTTTCTAATTAAAAAATCACAATGAAAATGGTCTCTGTAAATATTTTCTAGTGTTGAACCTCGCCTAGAATTCGGATATATAAAAAACTTTAAAATCGATATCGAAAAATGATTTCATACCTTTTTCATGATTCATCCAGAATCTTAGATGGCATCCAAACCGAAACTTAATGCGATTGGTAAATACAAAATAAATATAAAACTGTTATTTGCGCTAGAGGGTGACGAATCGAAGAAAGTCAAACTTTGCTATCTTTCCTTTTTCGAACCTCGCTTTTCCGTTTTCTCGAAATTCGAAATATGCTGAAACTGGTCTTATTTTGTTCTCTTCTACACGGTATGTTTTTAATTAAAAAAACAGAGATGAAGTAAAACTAATTCTAGCTGCGAGTACGGTAACGTGCTTCAATGGCTGCCTCAACGTCCCCAACTGTCCTGTTCAAGGGCCACCCTGTTCAGATGCATACTGTTTTTACGGTAGGTTTCGAAATTTGGTAAAATTATTTCAAAATAACTTTTTTTAAATTCTTTAAATTATTGAAAAAACATTTTCTTTATTCTTTATAACTTAAAAATAATTTCGGTTAAAATTTTCAGTAAAACAAATAGGTCTTCAATATTCCCAAGCATCCCAGGTAATCCACGGCTGTTCCGTCGTCCCGTTCATCGTCTACGAGCAAAACATGCCCGCTTACGATCTTCTCAACACCTGCTCCTCCATGTAACTGTTTTATAAAAAACTGAAACTAATAGTCAAATTTAAGTGTGGTCGACAACATTTCTTACAACATCAAAATCTGCAACTCCAGCGATTACTGTAGCAGCGACTGTCAAAACCCCATCCCCTACTACCCACCCCAGTTGACGACCTACCAACCTTGGAGCTCCTGGGCTACAACCACCAGCTCCGCTCAATTCACTGCTCTTTTCTTACCTTTCTTCCTCGTCCCCCTTCTACTTTAAATCCCATTATTCTCGATCCTTTTTTATGAATAAAAGCAATTAGAAAAAGCACAGCATTTTCAAATTCTAAAACCGAAAGTTAGACTTTAACTTATATCATAATAAATATACTGGACAACAGTTCAGCGGGCTCAGTACGATCATTGACAGGATAAAGTTACAGCCCTACATAGAATAAATAAAAATATACGATAATACCAGAAAAGAAATAGTTTGTTTTCTTCGGAAGCCGCGGTGATCTCGCTACGTTATTCGTTATCCTCCAAGCTCAAGTGAGTAATCTTGTTGAAATCAAAGGATTCGGTAGTACCGCGCTTGAAAACGTCCAAAACATCAGTGCACGTAGTTTCAAAGTGAGACGTCGGATCATACGACTTAGAAATGAAAATCTGGGATTCCAGGCCCATGTCAACCGGCTCATAAACATCGGATACCTTGACGCATCTAAAACAACTTCTTAAACCCGACAGAATGAAAGAAACCAACTTTTCGACAATCGGACCCAACAGTTGAAGACCGGGCAAGATCTCAGCTTCAGGATTGTTAGTCTCAACGGTAGTAGAAACCATAGCAATATACCAACCCTTCGGAGCCACCATGTTGGCATTAGAGACGCAGGATATGTAAATATCAAAATGACGACCAACCTGCTTCTGTGGAATGATAATTTGACAGCTGGCAGCATCATTGGTATTTGGAATAGGGTGACTCAAAAGACAAATGGCGCGAATAACTTTTCCAACTTTCTTGACGCGATCGGGAACATAGGAAGGATCGCAATAAACTTGCTTACACTTTGCTACTTCATCACCACTACGAACACCAACAACCTTGCCATTCTCAATGACAATTTCGTCGACCGTCTTGTCCAACATGTAAGTTCCGCCGTAGATCGCACTCAAACGAGCGAATCCTTGGGGCAATTCACCGAGACCATAAAGAGGGTAGAGATAGGGAGATTTTCCATAGCGAGCCAAGGAGTCACTATAAAGCCGGATCTTCTCAACACTCGGGGGGTACAGCTGGTTCTTGTAGTTATCGTCACGATAAAGAGCCAAAGCATGTCCAGTGAAATCAGCTGTATTCTCATCAAGTCCAAATTTCTCGTAAACTTGTTGCATCGTTGTTACCTTGGGATCGAGGTCATTCCAAGTCTTAGGGTCGTTGGGATCAAATGCCTGAACCCAAACGAGGAACTTCTTGAATCGACGTTTCTCAAACATTCCCATCAAACTGGTGGCCAAAGCTTCCATCTCATCAGCAGGAACCTTGTAGACTTTCCCGCCCTTGTAGACATAGGAACCTTCAATCGACTTGAACTCCAAGTATCTAGTGACGCCAGTGTGAATAAGAAGCTTAACCAAACTACCGTTCGCCATCAAGAACTTTGGGATGAGATCCACGTTCCAATCACGTCCACGACCCATATCTGCAGAAGGTTTCTTGTTACCTCCAAAGAATTGCTCGTAGAGTTGTTCGAGAGGAGTAAGAGAAGCACTCTCGCCACCGTAATAATTGTTACGATCAATGTGGAGGACCTTCTTTCCAGAAACCGAGAGCATACCGGAGAGGATACATTCCTAAAAGACCCATTATCAGAGATCACCAAAAACACTGATTACCTTTAAACCGGTACCAAGAACAATCGCGTCGTACTCCTGATCCATGATGAAACTTCAGTTAAATCGTTAACCTTAAACAGAAACTTAGCGAAAAAAACTCATAAATTTCAGATAGTTCCAACTCTGTATCGAAACAGATAATTTCAGAATCGAGTGATAAACTACATCCTGTATTTTAACTTTCCTAAAAAATGTACATAAAAAACGTTAAACACGTGTAGCAGTTATGGCATAATTGACGTGGTCACAATTAGACCAACTCCAACGATTGCTGATTGGATTATAAACAGCACCTTGAAGACGGCCAACTTTACAATCCCGCTCTTCCAAGGCAAGTCGTAAGGCACTTGGTTCAATAAACTTGTCCCAGTCATGAACACCCTGGGGAACGATACCTAAAATATCTTCTGCTAGCCATATCGCCATAAGTTGACTAGAAACAGTTTTGTTGATTGTAGTGAAGAATAATGTAGCTCCAGGCTTACATAAATTAACACACGCATCAAGAAAAGCATCCAGGTCAGACACGTGTTCAACAATTTCAGAGGCAATAACAGCATCGTAGGTCCCAGTATGTGTTTTAGCAAATTCATCAACGTTTCCGTTATGGAATTTCAGGTTATTTCGACCATGAGGTAGGGATCTATTAGCGGTAACCTCAGCAATTCTAAGAGCTTGCTCACTAGCATCGATTCCATCAACATTCGCCCCGAGTCGTGCAATAGGAATCGAAAGAATTCCTCCGCCACATCCGATATCCGCAATTCTCAGTCCTTTCAACGCATTTGGAGAAGGTTGCTAAAATAACTCATCAGGAAATAAAGCTGATAGAAACTCACTTTTCCCAAAGTATTCACAATCCATGGCAATCTGAGACGGTTATATGAATGCAGTGCCTTAAAAGGACCATTTTCATCCATCCACTCATGAGACAGCTTCTGGAATGTCGCTATCTCATTGGGATCGATCGTAGTTGCAATCGCAGACATCCAACGTGAATGGAATATCTTCTGTCTAGTGGATATCGTAATCAGGTAATTATATCGAAACATCATTAACAAGTAGCTCAAACAAAATTAAATAAATAGAAGGTATCCAATAAATATTTGGAGTTTGGTCAACCCGAGTATCTAGAACATGATAAAGTAGAAAAGTGTAAGATCACACATAAAGATAAATTTGTCGATAAAACGACTTGAATTCCAGTCAAAATCACAGTAGTTTCTACTTCAGTGGTTCCAACACGTTTCAAAACGTTATAAAGAATAGTCCATCTACATTTTAAAGTTCTCAAATCATCCTGACACCTAATCCTTGCGAGACAAGAAACGAGACAAAAAGTCCTTCGGTTGTGGTTCAATGTTCTCATGGAAAAGCATATTGCGAACGTGATCTCTGTTGTAGTAGTACATCCGAATGTTTTCGAGATGCTGCAACAAAAGAAATTAACAATTGATCACAGACCAACGACACTTACTTCGTGAGTTTCTCCAACACGACGATCAATGGCACGAATATCACTCAGGTGAGCATTCTTGGTGAACTGTTTTTTGAGGACGGTGCGAAGAGCCGGTAAAGATATTTCACGGAGGTCATACTCGAACCAGAACTTCGGAGCAAGACGTTGCCTGAAGTTGCCGAATCATTATTAACCATTATTGAGTACCATGACGTGGTCAGGTCAGAATTAAAAGGGAAGAGGACACAGACGGACGGAGGAACCGAAATCCAGAGCAATCAATAATTGTAGGGGAATCGCGCAAAATGAACTGCAAAATAGTCATAGCGCTCTACTGACAGAGACATGTAAACCAAGCGCAAACATTTGTGAAAATGGTATCTGATATTTATATAGCAGTTCAACGATGAAAAACAAGTCGGGTCGGGGACCAGAGGCGATACCAGTTTCTGGGTAAAAATAACAAAAAAAACAAAACAGCAAAGTAACTCAGAATAGAGGCTCTCTGTGTTTGGCACGAAGTCGGTCCGACAGAAATAGTCAATTTCTATGGCCACATTCTCCATTACGTGTATGCGTGCGCTGCTTTTTCCCTGACTGCCCTATACGAAGCGGCATGGCCAAAGAATATTCCTGCTCTATGCCGCATAGAAATGCAAGCTGCAGAAATCCGACTTTGCAGTTATTAGTGTAGTGTCAGATAACTTCGGGTATTAGCAAATATAGATCAACCTACACTTCCTTATAGATGGAGAGAACACGTCGACGAGCCTCATCCTGGGAGGTGGAGACTACGGGAGCAACGTAGCGGGTGAGAGCATCGGCTCCAGCTTTGGTAACACGTCCTGTGGTACCGGCCATTTTACTGAAGAGTCTGTCCACGGGAACGCTGAAAATATCGATAAAACAAAAAACCACATGAATCATACCAAAGCTTCCAGAAAATCGAGTTTCCGTTCGATGTTGGTGATTCTGTCGTCCAATTCAGCAAGCTTACCCTTGCACGAGACTTCTAAACAAGGGAGATTAGGGGAATCGCGGTTTTCATATATGAACTCACCGAATTGAGTCAGAAAGTCAGCAATGTTCTTGACGTTGTCAGAGATGAGCTGAACGTATTCGCGGTTATCCCAATCGTCCTTCAACTGTCGCTGTACCGAGAGCTGAATGTTCCCAACGTTCATTAAAAACTAAACTCTAAAAGTAAGAAATTTACCGAGACGATTGGAGACAATCACGTCGATGATGGAAGAGCGAAAACAAAATGGAACGTAAAGGTAGCAAGTCACAAAAAGTTCTCGACGCGAAAAATCAGGCTAGACCATTTTTATCTTTTTAAACAGATAATTTTGGTTGATCATTTGAAACTCGGGAAGCGAAAATTGTCGATGGAAAACAATTGATAAAAATGAAAATTAAGTTTACAATAGATTCGAAAAGAAAAAATCGAACATGTTTATATTCCTCGAAAATGATGATTCATGAAAAATATCATTAATATCATTTCCAAAAATTCGTGATAAAGAAGTTTCATAGAAAATTATCGCGAGAATCGTTGAATAAAAGAAAATAAAATAAAATGCTCAAAGAGGACTAGATATGAAATGAAGACGGAAATCCCGCTTTTGGATGTTGTTTTGACGTGGTTTTCTAGAAAAAGAAGTCTTGCCGCGAAACAATTTGGCATCGAGGAAAACATGGATAGAAATTCCCCGATTTTGTTTAGCATGTTCTGAAAACCCATATTTTGTATATTTTATTGAAATGGAAGATGACAATGCTACAGATGTCGTGAAATGGCTGTTCAAAGAAGGAACTTTGGTGGATTTGAGCGAGGAAATATTTATGAAACACGAAGATGTTCTTTTGCCTTGCACGGTACTTTTTTACTATATGAAACATCCTTGAATCATATTACAGGCACGTCTCAAAGGAAACTTGCTGGCTATCCGCACGATCGAGGCGCCGATAGAACCTATATTGATTGTCTGTGAGAAACTTAAAGTCGAACGTGATCCGGAAAATCCCAAGGCGTTCATCCTTAAGTACGGCGACAACCATCAGCTTTTTCTCGAAGCCAAAGACGAGAAAACAAAAGAACAGTGGATGTTGAAAATCTCTATGGCGTCCCATCAAATAGTGAGAGCCGAATTGGATGAGGTTTCCCACCAATACCTCCTGATGTCCTCTACCTCCACGGCGAATGCGGTCTCGACCAATCCTTCGTCTTATTTCCTCAGAGATCCTTTCGCGAAGCAAGTGAATTTCTGGATAAAAGTGAGTTTTTGTGGGCAATTGATATGTGAATGTGAACTTCCAGTCATCCGCTCTCCCTACTCGGGAAATCACCTGCACAGAGGAGATGTACGAAAGTAAGATCTGCATGATTATCCCGTTCGAATATATGAAGCTCTGTCTGAAGTGGGCGACAGAGTTCTGTGATCTTTGTAAGGCGAAGGACTGGAGGTCAGGGACTCAGGTCGTGACGGAGGCAGCAGCCAATACGGTCCGGCATCTGAATTCCCACTTGGAAATATACAACCAAGCCATCGAATACCTCGACAGCTACAACGGTCCCTCGTTCCGGCCTTCGAAAGACAAGTATTCCCTCGCCACTGGAGCTGTTCCTACAAACTTGCATGTCCAGATCTTCAAAATCGTGGATAAAGACGTGGTGGTCAACTGTCCCTTCATCACCATTGGAGCCACAGCAGCCATCCCTCTCAGATTTTCCAACGGTGGAATCCATCGACAACGGGAAACCCTCTACAACAGCCTGGACAAAAACGGCCTGGATCATACAAGCATCGCCAGATTTGCTTCCAGAAGAAGAACCCTCTTGGAATCCAAGAAGATAATCGGTTCTTTGACGAGGAAGATCGAGAATGATTGGCAAATTGGAGAATTCGGCTCCGTCGATAAAACTGGTCTGGAAATTCTGGCCGAAGTCCGACTTCTTTACGAAACAATCAACGACATGATTGCCTCCTTCCCTCTGATCAACAACTTGTTCAACGTCGTCGCTGGAGAAAGTCCATCGGATGACGACAATCGACAAAGTCTTTCTAACCAACTGGACGCCTTGGAGATGTCCATGATCAGTCTGAATTCGAAGATGGCCGTCATCGACACTATCAACGACAGCAAAGTTGTTTATTTTCCGGAATCATGTAATTATCAAACTTTTCAGGAAGGCAGAGTACATTTCCAGAACAGTGCCAGAGCAGCTCTAAATTCAACCTTGGATATTCTTCTTCATGTTATCGATGGTCTTGTTAAATCTCAACTCCTTGGGTTCGTGAACGGATTGAGGGTTCCGAATGACTGCCAAAACTATTTCCATATCCAACTTCGCGAAGACCTTGTGATGTCTCAGACAATCACTGTCATCACAACCGCTCTTCTGACCTCTCTGGATCAACTTCCAGAATCCGTCGTCGCCAGATGGGACTTGATTTCTCCGATGATTTGTTATTTCTCTTTCCTATCATGTCATGCAAACGAGAAAGGGATGTTAGAAGATATTTTTGATATTTGGAGTACTTTTTCCAGCCAAGTCAAATTTCGATTTATTCCAGCAACTTCTAGTGTAAGTTTACTGTGATTAAGACTATGTTACTGAACAGAGAATTCAGATATCTCAAGTTTGTATCCCGCAAATTGCCGGAATCCGAGGTGATTTGGTTGTTTCTATTCCGTTGACTCCTGCGATGTTGAAGAAACTGGGACCTAATCTGTCCGAAGGAAACGCTTTCAGAGTCCGTGCCTGTTTCTGGAATCTCGGCATCAACCATGAAGCGACCTTGGCCCAATCGATGGGAAGTGTGGCTTTAGAAGAAGAAGTCAACAAGACTGCTTTAAGTGAAGTTCAGAAATATGTTCGAGAACTCGATGAAGCGTTCTCTGATGATGTATCTTATCCGATCCAGCAGACCAAAGATGAACTCAGAGATCTCATTTTTGCGGTCGATGAATGTCCTTCCAGGAAGAATGTATCTATTTTCCCGAGAGTGATGACTCTCATGAATACACTCAATGCTGCGAGAATCATCGGATGTAAAAGTGGGAAGGACAGAACCTCCATGGCGATCACTCTTGAGGAGGGTCGATTCGTCAAGGAACATTGCTGTGTCTCGGGCGACCAGCTACTTCAGATCATCGACAGTCTCAGGAGAAATGGCGCCCGTCTGGAGAATTGCCGCAAAAATATAGGAAAAAGCTTATATTCATTCAGTCCATTCCAAATGCATTTTCTTCCCAAAGAATTCCGTCCTCCGGCGGGGACCTACGGGGCCGGTATCATGTCTTAACACTACCTATTTCTAATTTATTATCTGGTCTCTAATGTAAAAATGTGCCTTGGACATGACAATCCTCTGTAAAACCTAAAGTTATAATGAAAAGATCACTTTCTCATTTAAATAATAATAAATTGGTTAAATAAAGACTCACCATGACGATAGATCGGAAGTTAAACTTGATTTAAAAGAGCATAAAAGTGGATTTAATAAAGTTAATTATATATTTTGAACCGAATAAGATAATTGAAAATAAAGCATTCAGAAATTCGTTGTAGGAAACGCAAAAAAACAAGACTAGTTATGTTCTTTTTTAGGATATCTCTCGTCCCGAATATTTTGGCAAGTTTGGCCTACTACAGTAGGTAGGCTCCAGGGATTCGTTGCGAGACAAAAGTGAAATAAGAGAATAAAACCATCCACGTTTTTTCAGGGTCTTTCCAATATTTTGGTAAATTTGGTCCGTCAACGTTTATTCTTTATGGAAAGTGTTTTTGATGAAATTTTTATTTATTTTTATATATTCAAAGAACACAAAAGCGTTCGAAATAATGAGCTATCACTAATGGATAAAAGATTCTGAACTGGATTAGAAAGAAAACGATATATCAATTCCTCTATTTGGAGATGAGTATTTGTTCTGAAACTTTCGTAAGAGGAATTTAGTCATGTTTTATTGTAGAGCCGTATGCTGATGCTTAATCAGGATGTACACACCACAAATCCTGGGTTGTGAAACCAGGTTTCAGCTGTTCTATAGCGACACCTAGGTCTTCTGAAAAGGCGATCGCACGACGTTCCGAATTCGCCGCTCCGTCAGAAAAGTAAGCTGCGAAAGCATCGATTCTCGTCGGCTTGGTAGTTTCCTCTACTTCTTCATTGTCGTCTGTAGTGGCTTCTTCGACCTGGAGTATTTGATCCGCTTGGGAGCTGTGGAATTCCCTTCTATATTGAACACCAAAGATCGGAGACGCAAGATACGCTGCATGAAGGGCTTGGATGGTCTTGCAGATAGTTTCCAGTCTTTCTTCCGGGTCGATCCTGAATCCCAAGATATACTCCCCACTCTGAACCGAAGTTTCTATGACTAGTGCGTATCCGAAGCGGGAATCCCGAACTCGACAACTCCTCAGCTGTAGGTAAGGGATGCTGACGTTGTGTCCCGTATTCATCGAAGCGAACCACACGATTCTGACGTTTGTCGTTATCATAACTCCTAAATTTCCTTGTAAATTAGCCTTCACTTGGTCACTGCTGAGGTTCCAAGCTCCCTCGAAGCGGTCGCATTGCTGTTCCAGTGGCAAAATCCGCAAGTTCTCGTTCTCGTCAATGAGAGCTCCCCTCATCTTCATATCTCTGTACAATTTGGAAGTTTCGTAAGCTCGATGAAGGCCGATTACGGTTGTGAAAAGCTTGTTTTGCATCGCCTGAAATTCCTCATTGAATTTGAAAATTTGTTTTTATTTTTACCGATGAGTTGTTGATACAGGTGAACACAAACTCGAATCGAGTACTTTGGTTCCTGGCCATGAGATAGAGGCTTTCTGCTTGGCCTTTCAGCTTTGATTTGGCGGTCCTAGTCGTCACCCCCGTGACACAGTTCCAGCCGATTGTCAAATTAATCCTCGGCATGGCATTCGCGTGCCAGAGAAGTCTGAGATTCGTTATTCTCAAAGTACCCCGATCTCCATTATTTCCTTTGGTGTCTTCCACTCCATCGATTTTCTCAACCAAATGTTCTCCTGGAATCAACCGCATCTGTCTGAAAATAAAGAATTCATATATAAAAAACTAAGAAACTCACTTCTGATCCATATCGAAGAATATCTCCCGGTCATGCCAGGTGATATCTGATAAAGCATGACGATCTTTGTTTCTCATTGGGAGGTTGTATTAATGTGAGATAAATGGAGGAAGGTTAATGTGAAACGAACAGAGTTTCTTTAAATAGAAGAGTGGAAATGTTCAGTTTTTCCTTGTTGCTATGGAAATTCTGAAAACTCAGTTAAGAATTTTCTCTTCAAGGTGGTTTAATATTTAAAAGCTTTCCATAAAGTTATCTTTCTAAGAAATTAACTTACAGTATTTCACGATTATATTGGAAGTGATTTCATTTATGTGTGCGTAATTCATCTGAAGAAATTTAATTTTGAAGTATTTTATTCTCGATTGCGTAAGACAAATTTTTGAGCAAATACGTCATTTCCAAAAACAACAACAATAACCATCAAGATATACGGAAAATATGAAATATAAAATATAATAAATATAAGGTATAAGATTGCTGTCGAAGACCTACGAAATGAGATCGGATCGACAATTCCAAAGATAGAAACCCGATTTTCCTTTAAAAAATAAAAATCATATAAAAAATAAATTAATTTTTGCATTGTAGTGTGGCTATTTTTTCGTCACCGAGGAAGTAAAAATTCACAATTCAGAAAACTGTTCTCTTTGGTGAGTGTAATGAGCTTGATGAAGAACAGGATCTCCAGGTCGATTCCTTTTGAAGAATCCACATCTGTAACAGACACAAACCAAAATGGCCAGTAACAAAAGGGCAACAAGAATAGCAAAAAGAATCAGCCAAAGTGTCAGTTTCTGTTCCTGCGACGGTCGATCAGGATAAGCAGCCGTTGTGGCAGTTGCGAAGTTATTAGTTTCGGTTTCATATATGCCTTGTTTGGGATCCACCTTGACTTGTACAGAGGAAGTGATCGCGACATATTCTATCCCTGTATAGTCACCACTGAAGGTATTGTTCCAAAGTCTTGCTCGGACTTCTATCAGGGCGGATTGGTTCGCGTCGAGGCTCTCTATCGTACAGATAATTCTTCTGCAGTTCGCTGTTCCATCTTTGCAGTTGACGTCGTATATATCCAGGTTTTCCCCATTAACGTGAACTGTTTTTCTCATCAAATTGTGATTCGTTCGGAAAATAAAAGCTGTCCTCGTAACGTCATTGGGATCCTCGATTGTCTCCTCAGTGTCCCTTTTGCTTCTTTGGAAAATTTGTCCCGTATATGTCAATCTTCGGACTTCTTCGTTATGGATTCCTTTCGGATTAATTATTTTCAACTCTTCCGGAACTTTGCAAGTTTCGATTTTTCCATCTCTATGGATCACTGGATCTTCGAGGATGTACAGGGCGAATTTTCCCGAAGTATAATTCAGTTCCAGTGGCCAATCGATCTAAAAAATAAAAAATTTAAAATAAATAAAAATAAGAACAGACTAATTTCTACATAAAAATAATTTTTAAATAACTTACAAATACAGAAACATCCTTGGCATAGAAAGGTCCGTTATTGAATACAGTGTATTTGTGGATGACTTCAGGGCCGATATCCTCTTCATCAGTAGGATCGGAATATCCTCCAGAAAAGTGGACTAATTGGGGAATAGAGACAGCATTGACTTCGAGGTCAGCTTCCTTGATCAATCTGACATCCACTTCCCATCTGTTGTCTGCGAGATTTTTCTCCTCGCTGGTGCTGTTGACGAAGGCAGTGAAGTTCAAAGAAGCACTTACTCTTTCTGACTTGCTTCTTACTAAACTGAAACTGAGATCGAAAGTCGGACGTTCGTTTTCGTTTATCGGATTTCCGAGTTTGATCGCTATTATTCCATCCTCGATTTTTTCTTTGTCCATGAAGTTGTTTGTGTTTTTCAGGATTGGTTCATCCAATTCATCGTTATTGTAATAAACATAAAGGACGCTGGAATAAGCTTTTTCTCCTTTGTTCTCGACGACGAATCTGATTACGATGTTATCTTGCTGTGTAACTTTGCTTTCATAAGAACCGCTTTCCGATTGACTAAATTCAAAAATTAAAATAAACTCATTCCAACAAAATCTGTACACTTAAATAAATCATTTCCATAAAGACTTACGTCATATTCATCAAGTGGGGTCGGAGGACTAAGTCCGTGAGGCATTTATTGTCCTCACCACACTCCTTGTCGAAGTCGATGTCGAAAGTTTTTCCTGATTTTTCTACATTAACTATTGGCAGCAACTGATTTGTTTTTTCTGTCTGTTGAACATTGACTGAGAAATTAAAACTCAAAGGATTAATCCAATCTTCGTTACTGTTGGGAACTATGATTTCAAAATCCATCCTTTCTGTTTCTTCGTTTCCTCTTTTTCCACAGGTCCATTCATACTCGCTTTTCCGAGTCTGCTTGAACAATCCCCTAGATTTAACTCCAGCTTTGAAGGGAACAATCTAGAAAAATTTAAATCAAAAAATAAGCAAAAATAAAATCTAAAATTTACCTTCAAAACACATTTAAATGGAGTGGAACCTAGGTCGTCCTTGCCATGTTTCAATTTTAATTTCGTCGTGAACTTGAAACAAGCCTTCGATTTCCGTTCGCAAGGCCCGTTGATCTTGATGTGTTTCGTGCTCGTTTCATACCCGAGTTCCGCATCAATGATTGGTCTCGTCAAGAGCACCACTACCGTATCTGATTCATGAGCTCCAATAACAAGATCATTGTACCCTTTCTTGTCGAGATTCACTCCGGAAGCCAAGGAGGACCCGAATGTCACCAGGGGACTCAAGCCTCTGTAGGTGGAGATGGATTCCGGTCGGATGATCTGGGAGGGAGTGGTCTTCATGTCCTCGAACCTGCTTCCGTGGAAAATATACACAGCTCCCTTTCCATCATCTTCAAAGGGAGCTCCCACAGCAAAATCTTGGAAATTATCGAGATTGATGTTCCCCAATTTCGCCAGAGAAGCTCCAAATTGGGAGTGGAGACTGTCACCTCTGAGGATGATGGGTTCCTTGAAGACAGGATCAGAGGGGTTTTTCTGCTTTTCTCCGACAGAAAAATAGATATAAACAGCTCCACCTCGGGAAACTTCCTTATCGTGATGGAATTCATACGGAGCAGAAACCAGAAGATCATCGAAGCCGTCGTCGTCAAGATCCAGAACCTCTATGGCGAATCCGAATCCAGATCCGACTTGAGTTCCGTTGATCCTGGAGCGGTCGATGTAGGTCCCCAGAACCTTGCTTTCGATGGAGTCCGTGGTTCTGAAAGGAAGGAAAATCACGGCCCCGATCTGGTTCGCTCTCGAGGCTCCGCTGACGATTGTGAAAGTTTGGTCAGATTCCGATGAATCAGTTTCGTTTAAAAAACCAAATTTTCCTTTCCTTACAGAATAGCCTAAATAGTCATGAGAAGTCAAGGTATTGATGATTCCTCGTTCTTTGATTCCTTCGTGATTCATCGTCCATCGGTCTATGGAGTCCTCCAAGTTGTCGACATCTCCGTCTTCCTGGGTAGTTTTGTAGAACTTCCCATGAACTCCGCCGGTCCATTTCCTCGATCCCGGTGCTCCCGTCAAAATCACGTTTTTATCTATATAAGCAGAGAATCCCTGTTCGCAGACAGCGTAGTCGTTGTGACGGTCAGATTTCGGGAGACCTTGACAAGTATTAATTACAACAGCATTTTTGAGGTTGTTGTTCAACCAGTAACAAGCTCCTTCCGAGAAAGCGGTTGTGTTGCCGAACCTCACTAGGGGGGCACATACTACGGCCCCTCCGTTCTTCAATCCCGTGGATTGGACAGTGAATCCCAAAAGTTGAGAATCCTTCCCCAAGTAGTGTAGATCTCTGTTTTCTAGTTTATTCGGTGGAAGCTTGAAGTCTTGGTCTTTTTTGTACTCCACTTGGAGCATTTGGCATGATGTCTCCCCATTGCCAAAGAGTCCACATTTAAAAACCGCTCCTGCCTGGGAGGTCCCTGGTTGGCCCGACTCTGCTCTGGGAGCTCCGACGAGGACTCTGGAAAACGTCAACTCGAATTAGAAAAATTTACATAATTTCGGGACTCAATTTTCATTTTCCAAAAACTTCCAAATTTTAATTAAATACGGAAAACTTACAACACTTGGTTTTTCTGGATATGAGGAGCAACGGAGAATCCGAAATAAGATCCATTGGGACCAGATCGGACTATCGCAGTCTTCGTATCGATATTGAAAGGAATTACTTCGACGAAAAATAGAGAAATTAACAGAAATAAATTCATTTTTTTGAAGAATATGAATTTAACAAAAACAACTTCTGGATCCGTTTATTCGTTTATCATCTGAAACTGAATGAGATAAAAGCATTACGGTAGATTCATTTCTCGTTCGGATATAACGCAAAAAAGATTACGAAAATTTAAAAATAAAAAATCGTTAAACTTAAGAGTTAGAAAATTATCGGAATTTTAGGGTTAAAGAAATCGTTAAAAATATATAATTAAAAAGCCATTGAAGATGTGCAGCAAAAAATAATCGAAAATATATAATCAAAGAATGATTGGAAATATATGGCTAAAAAAGCAGTGAGGATGTACAATTAAAGAAATTATCGAAGGTGTGTCGAATCTGGTGTGTTGGCGTTAAAGATGAGTCAGAAAAACAGGATCGATTGAACAGTAAACAAAAAAGTCGGCATAGACGGGGTCAAGCGAACCGTAATTGATCGATAACGGGACTAATTATCGAGGTCCATCTATTAAGTTGTTAAGGACCAAGAAACATCAAGTAAATAAATAATCGAGAAGATATTTTTAAATCTTTTTTCAACTGGGGAATTGAATAATGTAATCGATGAAGAAATTGATCATTGAAACAGTCATCAAAATCAACAAGGGTCAAGGAGATAACGAACGATCGATGAAAATAAGTTTTGATATTAACATCTTTCATAGTTGAAAATAAGAAATAATCAATAATAAAACTAATTACTAAGACAAATTTCTTTAGCCAGAATATCAATTGGGAAATTGAATAAATAAAAATAGTACAAACTGATGGTCTTTAATTATTGAAACGTCTATACGGAAACAACTAATCAATAATGAAATTAATTACTTAGATAAACTTCCTCGATCGCCGGAACATAAACCAAGAAAATAAAAATTAACCGAAAAAACAATTTACTACGGGAAAATGAACTTCTCTAAAACCAAAACAGAGCCAATTAAATAATAATTAATCAATAAGAAGACTAATTATCGAGGCCAAGCCCCAATCGTCAGAAAACCGACATGGTCCTCTTTAAAAACGCTTTAGTCTATAATATTTACAGAGCGAAGCCTCGGCTATTGTCGAGAACATCGAAGACTGCTCAGAGAATACTCAAACTCGGGAAATGACCAGAAATTTTGATTAATTTTATTCATGTAAAAGAAATCCAAAATACGGTCCTTGGAGTCGTAAAAGGTTTCATTTGGGGATTTTGATTAATGGCGAACAAGGACGAAAACCAATCCTGGAAACCCAGAATGAAATTGTCGAAAATCAAGCACATGGAGTCACATATTTTTTGAAATTTGAATATTCGGCGGGATCCTCAAAAAAGGGTAATGAGAAAAATTAAACAGTTGCATAATGAGCAAATTCGATGAATATATTAATGGTAAACTGAGTGAATGAATAATAAAAATCCTTTAAATACTAGTTTAAAAAATGAATGAGTCTAAAATAGAAATTTGATTATATAGAATACAAAAAACTAGATAAAGATGTTAATTTTAAAAATTTTATGAACTAGTTAAAAAATTTTAAAATATAAAATATGGATTAGATTGAAAAAATAATTAGAAAATGTAAAAATATTTAAGTAAATCTGAAAGGAACTTTAGTGGCAGTTTTCCTCCGTTCAAGGTAATATGAAAGAACTCGAGAACAGGAAAAGGAACGTCTCGGTTCCGCTTCTTCTCCTCTGATGCCGGCAAGCTCGATGTGCTCAGTTTGCCGAGGATCCCGCGCAAGAAATCGGGCGGCTAGTAAGACTGCCAAAACAAACAGCCACGTAAAAAGGACGTAGTTGTTAGAAAAAGAAAACGGCGAGATGTTCATCGTTTTCTCTGCTTTCAAAAGAGCCAATCATAGCATACAAATCAGAAATGTAAATTATTGTAAAATCACCTTCAAAAAGTTTAAAAAATTGAAAATGATGAATTTAGAAATCGCTTTAAAAAGTTTGATTTGGAAAAAAGTTAAATTTTGGCAAAGTGTGAATTCTGCTAAATTCGACCCTCAGGGAAGAGTAGGTGGGTGTTAATTGGGACTTTTGGCGCCACTTTTGAATTTATTATTTTTATCAAGTCATTACAAATATTAAAAATAAGCCTTTTAAATATATTTTTAAAATGAATCTTCAGAACCTTCTAAAACACCTCAGAATTATATATTTCCGACTTTATCTTCGAAAATTTCTATCGGATTCTGAGGAATTTTAAAAATTTAAACTTCTCACTCAATTACTAAAATGTTTCGATTCTTACACTAATACAGAAAAGAAATATAAAAATCTATTAAATATTTTCAATATGAGCTTTCAGACTGGAAACTTTCGGAATCTTTGTATGGAAAAAAGGAAAAATAAAACTCGACAAAATCCTGAGAGGAATAAACTTCGGCAAAATCCTGGGAAGAATGGAATTCGATGCAATCCTGGGAACTTTGTCCGGACACGTCAGAATGACCACTGGACAAGAGAACACGAATTTTGCGAAAGAGAAAGTTGACCATTCAGTATCGACCTCGAAATTTTACAACATGTTTCGACCACGGAAGAAAGTCCTCGGAAAAAGAAGGATTATTTTGGATTTGAGTAACAACAATAAAGAATTCCCAAAGGTCATGAAAAATTATCGAAAGTCTAGAAGCTGAACCTGCTTGTTCCTCTTTTTCACCGGGACGAAATGGACAAACCGAATTTTTTCATCGGTAGATTTCGGCCAGAAATGGTACAAACACTCCTATAGAATTCCATACCCTCGTATGTATAATTCCATACACATGCTTCCGTACAATAGGAACGACCAGACGTTGCGCACCCTTCTTTTTCGCATTCGGTGAGATCAAGACGGACGGAAAATACAGATAAGGAGAGCCAAACGGCCGCAATTTATTCTTTCATAGTGGCTCATTCTTGAGAACGACAAGATGTGCAAATCTGTGCATGGGAAACAGAAAATTCTTTTACGGTTCCAAATCTCATTTAATAGATATAGATTCATAAATCTCTTTTAATAAACATAAATTCTAAAAATAAAGAAATTCATTTCTTGTAAAAAATTCTTTTACACATATAGGAAATAAAATTAGAATTTCATGATAAGAACTAAAAAATTAAACTTTTTAGTAGTTCAATTACTAAACTTCGAAGAAGAAAAATGAATTTTCTATGCAAATTCTTTTAAACAAACTCCAAATGCCAAACTTCGAATATGGAAAGGAATGGCCAAATTTCGAAGATGGAAGAGTACGACCAAATTCGGACTCAAATGTTGCGACAATTGACCGCTGGACAAGAGGCAGAAAATTTGATAAAATGCCCAACGAACACCAGAATGGACTTCGACGGACTGTTCCGAAAGGGAAATTGGGAAAAAATGAATCCGTTTAAATCTGAGAAAAACAACCTTTCGATTATGCCGGATTTCTGAGTCAGCCCGTTAAAAATGTGTAAAAAATATTTCATCATTGGAAATAAAAATTTTTCAAACAGTGGTTCAAAAAGTAAAAATATTTGGAACTATCGTTCGACATAAAAAAATTCAGGAAATGCTCTAAAATGCATTTCATAATTTAGGAAAAATTAAAATAGTATTTTCAATATATTTCACAGTTAAAAAATTTGAAAATAAAAATAAATTCCATCATTTAAAAATATTTGAAAATATCTTTCACGATTTCCAGTTCATTGAGACCCCAAATTTCTGAACAAGATTTATGAGTTCCAAAAAACGGAAGATAACGCAAGAACTCAAGGACACTCATGAAATCGTCTTCATCGTCGGCAAATGACCGTTTTTATTAGGGATTTGTTGAATTCTGTTTCGAAGCAAAAGCCATTTTCACCTTGTAAATACGGTCAATAAATTTTCCGACTGTTTCCCGATCGGTTTCGTTCAATTGGAGCTGAAAATTTATTTGTTTAGGAATTGATAAGATTTGAAAATTATTTACATAAAAATTTAGAAAATTTCAGCTACTTGAAAATTAATCTGATTTAAATATTTTCTATTTGGAAGCTTAATAAAATTTAAGGATTAGTTGTTTAAAAGTCAATCCAACTCGAAACTAGCTACTCAAAAATAAATCAAATTTCGAGATTATTCATTTTAGAAATATAAAAATCCAAAATCATCACCTGATTAAAAGTACCGACGACAAAACTTTTCAAAGCAGTCAAATTGTGGTTCTCAGCAATTCCAACGATTTCTATTAAATCATCTGGAGGCATGGAATCAAAATAATTCTTCACCGCAGGTTTAGCTTTGTTCTCCTGAAGTAGCATAGGAACAAGTTGTTGAAGTAAATTCTTCATATTTGATTTTTGAATCGGCGTTCCTGCATCATATTTATTCTTTATAAATTCCAACTCTTTTCGGAAATTCGCATTTTTTTGGAGTTTATTAAATTCCTGGAGTTCATCCGGGCTCAATGTTTTTGTGAATTCCGTCAAGCTTATGAGAGCTGCAGAATTGTCTGTGAAGAATCTTACTGTAGCGTCTGCTTCTTTGGAGCTACATACTTTATTAATCTACAAAATTACTTTGTTAGAGTTTAAATAATAATTAATAAATAAATTCTTTCATTAAAAAATAACAACGAAATAGTTGTTTGAGTTTTGAAGATCTTAAATAATTTTAGGAATATAAAAATGAATAAAGTACCGTGTTAACGTAGAAGCCAATTAAATCGCCTCCAGAATTCACCGTCGACGTGTAGTTTTCTTGAGATTCTGGATCGGTCGTTAAATGATTCTTCACTTTTTCTGTACAGTTCTCAACATTTGAAATATCTGATGCCGACTGAAATTTTCTTCGTTCCTTAAATTAATGAAAAACTACTTACCGAAAGTGAAATAAAAGCAAAAATAAAATAAAACAAGCCAAAGTTAAACATTTTTCTAAATAGAATCAATCAACCCAACGAGACTGGCCTCAGTAATCTGGAGCGATTTTCATAATCCCCTCGGTTGATCAATAATTATGTGAGTTTTACAATGATTAATGTAAAAATGATCCCAATTCATTACTTTAAAAAGCCGGAAGTTTTAAATTTAATTTGAAACAAATAATATAATTAATTAATTTTTATTTTTGCTTAATTTGAACAAAAATAAGATGCACATTTTTGAACCCAGAAATGAGTACGGTAATTTTTATTAGAATTGAAAACAAACAAAATCATCGTTATATCATATTGACATAGTTTTTCTAATTTGGAAATAATTGGAGTAATTTTGTTCAATTTGAAGACAGATGCCATAGTTTTTGTTTAATTTGAAAAAGAATGCAATAATTTTTGTCCATGTGTCAGAATGACGCTTTGTTGAATTGCAGTTGATCACTCTTTCAACAGGCCGTATTGTCTCAAATTAAGCTGACAAGATTAATGACTTAATCCTCGTTTAGTGGATCTCCAAGAGGGCTGAACAGACAGATTAGATCAACGTCGTGCTTTTTCTATATTTCCTTAAAAACACCTGTTTGAGATTCATTTTTGTTTTGTTTTGATCCAAATCCATCAATTGAGTGAGAACTTTCGAAGAAGATAAATTTGGCGCTTTTTCGAATGTAGGTGGACCTGGTTGAATTCAAATTTTCCTATTGTCCTTTATTTCTTTTGAAATGTCCCAATTCATCTGGTCCATTTGCCGAGATTTAGCGAACCTCGAGGACCGTTTCTTGGCGACATTCCTGGTTTGAATAGATGATGTAAGGAGTTGTTACTTAAGAATGTAAATCCTGTGTAGACTTGATATAAGATGTATTAATTTTTTTTCATCTTGGAACATAGAAATGAGATTGATTACTGATGTCTTGCTTTAAACCAGCTATTCTCTGAACATCTCAAGTGTCGAGTAAACTACATGAAAATTATCATTATTTAAAAATATAAATTCTATGTAATTTAATATATATTTTTTACTATTTTTCATATTGAAAAGTAGAAACAAAATTAATTTCAAGTACTGTATTTTTAAATCAGTTGTTCTCTAGGAATTTTAATATTCGAATAAATCAAATAAAAATTATTATTGCTACGAATAAAAATCCTATGTAAATTTAAGTATGCAAATTTCAATCCTTGTCCACACCCGAACTTTTCGAAACGACCATGTGGGTCTGTAGCGAGATCCTCGGGATTTTCCCGGCGAAAATTTTCCATCTGCTCAAAATCAGCAAACATGTTACAAACATTATTTTCTTAATTTCGTGATTTTGTTTATTCAAAGCATCGTAATTTATTTAATAAAATTCCTTATTGTTGTTTTATTAGTTTTCATTCAGCTTCTTGACCGGAGGATAAGAACCTTCCGCGTCACAATTTTAGAGTAGCCTTTTGAAAGCGCATATTTGAAGGACGGTTTAGCGATCGCTAAGTTCAACTATGGGCAACTATAGCTATATTTGAAAATGAAAAATTATAACTATGTTCGAGTTTGAGTAACCGTTGATAACTGAATTCGAGTGTAGTTAAATATGAGTAGTTTCATTCGAATGTGAGCACCTATAATTGTATTCGGATATAAAGAACTATAAGTAACTGTATTTGAATACGAGCACATCTTGTTCATGTAAGTGAACTCGAGAAGTGGGAAGGGAAATGGAAAAGTCGTGCTCTTTTACAACCCATTAATTCGAGT
Organism: Halicephalobus sp. NKZ332; assembly: GCA_009761265.1. Classification (NCBI taxonomy): domain Eukaryota; kingdom Metazoa; phylum Nematoda; class Chromadorea; order Rhabditida; family Panagrolaimidae; genus Halicephalobus; species Halicephalobus sp. NKZ332. The sequence goes on along the minus strand of VOSG01000004.1, from coordinate 140,332 downwards.
ATCTCGTTCGTTCATTTGTACAGTACCCGTTGGAGGACTAATAGTCGATCTCGTGCTTCAAAACTCGTTTTTTAAAGTATCCTGACTAGAGAACTAGTAGTAGTGATCACTTTCATACGTAGAATAAATATTTGTTTCTTGTAATATCCGAATTAGAAAATCATGAATTAAGCTCATAATCTGAAGAGAAGTGAAGTACTTTTTGTGTTGAGATCATTGTTTGAAAGACTTTCTAAAAAATAAAAGTAAAAACTGAAGGAAAAATAGGTTTCGTAAAAATACTTGATCTATTTCTCAACCAAGATATTTATTACTAGCACTTCAAAGATCTCGAGTCCGGTTACTGCTCGTTAATTGCGAATATAGGACTCTGTCTTATTATACCTTATATTATCCTACAATGTCTTATTGTGTTTTATTATATCTATGGTATCTTATTGCGTCCCATTGTTTGCTTTTGATTCTTGTCATCAGCGAAATTTACAATCAAATTGAACCTCGGTCGGGTTGTAAACACGTTTTTTCCTCCTACTGCTCCAAACGGCACTTTTATGAATCAAACAAGATTTTCCCACGAAAAATTTTGCATTTCTTTTTGGTTCCAGATAATGCAAGATTTTTCAATTGAGTACTCCCTACTTGAAGCACTTTTTTATAGAAAGAATTTTATTAAATTTTGGTGGAAATCAATGGAGGCAAATTTAGTCATCTTCGTCCTCGTCCTGTCTTCTGGATTTTCCGGATTTCCTTTTTTGACCGCTTTTTCTTTAAAATTCTTTAAAAAAAAGGAAATTTCTCGGAAAAATTGAGGAATTTATATGATTCGAGAAGTCACTTGTTTTCACTTTTGGGAATTCTCCTGATTAAAGGACTTTTTTTTAAAGTCATTTTTCATTTTTTTTTATCCCATTTTGGACACCCTCGAATTTTCCATAAACTTGTGTTTCCGGGTTTCTCACAAGCCTTGGTTTTTGGGCTTTTCATAAATTTTGGCCCTTGGGTTTTCATAAATTTGAGTCTTTGGGTTTCCCATAAATCCTTATTTTTGGGTTTTCGTATGTTTTTAGACTGAGTTGTCACCAGCCGACTTTTTCTTGCAAATTTCCCGGGTGACTTTGGACTCTGGATTTGGACTTGGATTATGGTTATTATTGACACCCTTGGTTCATTGCCTCTTTTGTTCCCTATTGTCCGTGTTCATGGGACCCGACAGTCCATTTTCCCCTTGGCATGCTTCCCTTTCAATCGGCTTTTCTTCCTTGATCTTCAATGAGATCTTGCTTCTCGATTTTTACTTTTTATTTTCAAATCTTTTCTGATTTTTGATGTAATGCTCTACATTTCATGTCCTGGAATTTTAACTTTAATTTCATATTTATTATTTTCAATATTTGATTTTGTTCTAAAATTACATTTTTTGTTTTATGTTTCGTACTTTATTTCTAAGGATTTTATTTTTCTACTTTTGACTTTCTTTTATTTTCACATACAGTTTGCTCATTAACCAGGGTCTCATGTAAAGTTTGCCTTTCTCGACCGATGGAAAGCACTTTTATCAGACCCTGAAGAAGCTGTCATCTCGTCAATGCCGATTTTCATTAGACCATTTCAGAGGACCGGAATCAACGCCCAGGAGTGTTGACTTGTCACATCTTTCGTTTTGAACTATGCCTAACGTTATTGTTTCTTGTTTGTACACAGCGCGATTCGATATTGCCATAACTGGCTTTTCAATCGTTTCTCCTCGACAAATGGCAACAACTTCGGGACTCTTCTCTTTTCCTTTTTCGATCTCTGCGTGCTTTGGACCGAGTTTGGAGGTCTTGAAAACAAATAATGAGAATGAGTGGAAGAGTCTCACTTTTAGCTTTTCGGCGAGATCGCGTTCGTCTTGAAGTACCCTCCACTGCCACACTTTGATCTAGTCTTCCAAAAAAATTAGTCATCCATATTAGTTCTATTTTATTTATTTTCACTTTTTTAAGACTTTTAAGACTTTTCTTGACTTTTATTTTCTGAGGTTTTTTTTTCTTGATTTTTTTCCGTGTGACATATTTTCCAAATGAGCTTTCTCTCGAGTAATAGGATGAGCAAGAACACTTATGGCCATTACAGTCATTACGGCACTCCGCCGATCGGAGAACAATCCGGAATTTCACACTATTCGATTTTTCGGGGGTTTATATTCTTTGATTTTTCGGGGTTTGGGGGTTTTCACTCATGTGCCATATGGCGCCAAGATTCCTTTGTATTTTCTTTCCAATTTTTTGCTTGCTCTTTTGCTAAATAAGACTCGCTTTTTCCTCATTTTCTTATAAAAACCAAATCATTCGAATTTTCTTGAACTCAAAAAACTTTCTGATCCAATTTTTGTTTGGAAACGAAATTGGTTTTTTACGGTCATTATATTGCTTTGTCAGGCGAAACTAATTGAAACAGATCACTTTTTCTGTTTTCTTTGGGGATTTAACTTCCTTTAAGGTTCTTACGTATTTCCTTTGACTCCATCCTTGAGGATTTCGTTCGATTGAATACTTGAATTTTTAAAGAAGAAATGTTTTGAAACATTTTATAAAAAGTGGTTGGAAGTTTAATTTTCTTTGCAAATTTCCTGTATTTTTTGATCCTACTTTATTGATTTTCCTGATGGAATATTTTTGGATTTTCTACTTTCTAGTAAATCCAGAATACCGAAAAGAGTTTATTTAACATTCCAAATACGTTCCAACTCTCCGACATCTTCTTGATTAAATATTTCGATTTTTGAAGAAATAAGCTATGTTGGAAAGGTTTTATGGAAAATCCACTTCCTTTTTTGATTTTTTAATTTTTTATCCGAAAGTTTTCTCACAGAATATTTTTGAATTTTTAATTTTCTAAAGAAACAAAATATAAAAAGTGAGTGAAAATTTGATTTCCTCTACAAATTTCCCTATACATCCTTTAATTCCGCGTTCGAAGAGTTTTCTGAAGGAATATTTTTGAATTTTTTTGAATTTTTTTAAATGAAATACTTTTAAAAAATGAAGATTTGCCCTCTTCTTTAAACTTTTATGTTTAAAGTTTCCCTCAATATAGTACTTTGGAATAAGGTATTTTATGAGCCGTATTTGGAGATTCTATTTTGTTTTTAACCTTTTAAATTTCCTTTACTTCTATATTTAAAAATTTCTCGTGATATCCTTGGATTTTGATAAATTAGATTTTTATGAAAAATTAAAAATTAAACATTCCAATTCCGTGTTCGACAAAGTTTTAAATATATTTCTTTTTAAATAAATTATTTCAGAAAAATTTACATTTTCATCTTTGAACTCAAATTCACCAAATCTCGAGATCCTGATTACAAACAACTCTAAAAAATACTTGGTCGAGAGATGTTAATGAACTCCGGGATTCTGGAGACCTGAATCATCCAGGCCATGCCGATAAACTGCGACTGTACAGCCCGACAATCCGTGATTTCCACCAGTACAAATGGATGTGGGTTTAATTTCGGTCATTATTCTTCTGCCTTCTGGAGAGCCCTGTGATGGATAATTTTGAGACCCGTTTTGATGAATCATTTTTTGTGGACATCAGTGTAGCATCGATCAGGTTCATTTCCATAGTCTTTTATTCATGCGGAAATAGAAATTCAATACATCTTCGAAGATTGGGGACCTGTAGTCGAGCTGTCTTTTAGATCTTGTTACACGGTTTTTGTATATCCGGATTAAGCTCGTTAGCTGCGGTCCATTCAATTCTTTTTGCGGAGGTTTTTCAATGGATTCTACTCAAAAAAAATATTTACGAGGTTTAAAAATGATTATTTTTAAAAACTTTTCTCGGAACGAGTTTAATATTGTTAGAAACCTTTAAAAGTCTATTTAAGATGTTTTTTAAAACCAAGTACAAGAATTAAATGTTAAAATTAACATTTTTTAAGAATTTTCTCGAAGTGAGTTTCTAGAATTCTCTATTTAGAATATTATTTTTAAATCATATTAATATAAAAATTAGTTATTAGTATTTTCGAGAAGTCCTCTTGAGAAGAATTTTCGAAGGTTCTAGAGACTTCCAAAAGCCCAGATCTCAAACCCCAGTATTCTCCATTGGATTCTGGAGGATTCTGGTTTAATGGACTATTGGAAGATTGGTTGTGTAGTTGATGCAAATGACCTTGGAATTTTTCTCAAAATGATGTATTTCACTCCAAAAAACTGGCCATGTAATTTCGTCGGATGATCCCATTCATCCGAAATGGTCAATGCCGTTTTTGTCTGCTTTCTTGGAAATTGTTCCTTGCTCATTTTAGGCAAAAAAATAAATTTCTGAATTTTTTTCATTTTAAAATGAAGGATTTATTTGATTTCCTTTTGCTTTGGATTTCGAAACTATCTTAATTCCGAAAATTCAAAATTGAGTACTTCTTGTCATCGTGAAATTTACTCGGAAAATGGACAATTGCAAAAGACATTTATTTTCCGGCATATTTGGACATGATTGGAGAGCCCTCCGGCACGGTCGAGGAACGACGAAGGCGCCTCCTAATCCGTCCCGGATTGAGCCAATTGGTCTTCCGCCAGCTTCTTATTGCAAAATTCATGTTCTAGATTTAGACAATTATTGGCATTCGGGTACTTTTGGGAGTGACCACTGTTTATATTTACTATTTCGGGATTCATATTCTTTTCGAGATTTTGGGATATTGATTCAGAAACTATTTCAAATCTGTAAAGTTTCTTCTCGAGACTTCTAGATTTCATTTCGAGACTTTCATTTCCGTTTCGAGACTATTAGATTTCCTTTCGAGATTTATGGATTTCGTTTCGAGATTATGTTTCGAGGTTTGTAGATTTTGACTCTAGATTTAATTTTCGGATTTTCTGGCAATTCATCAGGTCATGCGAGATTGCGTGTTTTCCTTCGTTCTTCGACCATGGCCAAGTTTGTCATTTTTAAAAACTTTGGTTTGAAAAGCTAGCTACCAATTCTAACGTCCAAAAATTTCTTTTGAGAATTTGAAATCGAAGAATTATGTAAACACTTCTGAAAAGGAAGAATATTGCTTACTTTTTTGATTTATGTTCCATATCGTATTAATATTAATTCGTCATTCGAGCTTCTTTATTTTTGTACTTTTATTTCGAATTTTCAAAACTTGAAGTTTTTATTTTTTGAGATTTCGTTTATCCATGAGGTGATCGAAGCCCGGAAATGCCTGCCAGACCTCGGCAACCTGGTCGTTCCTTCTGGAGCAGATGCCGAAGAGGAATAAGAAGAATTTTTCTCCGAGCTCTTGTTCGATTGATGAAAGTTGCTTTAGATGATGCTGTTCGTATTTCTGAAGGTAAAGAAATCTTTCTAAAACGGGAAAATCTACTCAGGTGTCTTTCGTAGGATCAGTATCTTGTCTGACTTTAGATTCTTACTTTTTGAATTTTCTGAAATTTCAATTTCTAACTTTTAAGTCATGTTCGAAATTTTAAATTTTTGAGTCTTCAATTTCTTTAGGAATCCGCAATATTTAAATTCTAATTTCCCAAGTCTTTGTTTAATTTAAAACATTAAAATCTTCTTTTTTTTAAATTTGAAGTTTGAATTTTTTGTCATGTTGAAGGTTTACATTCCTGGTTCTTTAAATCGTCATATTTGTTTTTTTAAATAATCTGATCCCTTTGACAAATCATTGTCTTTTTATTAATTCAAAAGCAAGACTAATCTCAACTTTTCTTAACCGTTCGCTTGCTTCCGTCCGTCGCTTCGATCTCGACGTCCTCTTTTATCCGAAGATGAAGAATGAACATTATTTGGAGAGAATAACTTTCTGACTTTCTGTGAACTCTCGAGAAACGTGCTTCTTTGGCTAAGACAAGCTCGAACGGAGGAGGACCGATTCACTCGAGTTGATATTGTTTTGTGCGGACTTGATGGACTTCTTTCTTCTTCTTTCGCGTTCACTTTGCTGAAGATTTTTTTCACCGAAAGCTGTAGCATCGAGAAAATCGAGAAGAAGCATCATTTTGCTAACTGAAAATCCAGTTTTTTTGTAAGGGAAATTATTGATTATTATTTTTGTTTTTGTTTTCAAAAATATTTATATTTTTATTCCCAAAATGGCTTTGATTTCCTGTACAAGAGCTACTTCTCCATTAGAAGAAAATTTAGAAATTGAAGATGAGGATGAATTTTATTTGAAAGATTTCTTGGAACCAAGTGAATCCACGAAATCCAGAGAATGCAGGGAGTCTGAGGAATTCGGAGATAATACTTCCATGGTGGTCAACAGTCCTTCTCTCCTGGAAGTCGAAGGAACTATTAAATCTGAAAAAAAGCAGATTCTTTTGAAACGACTTTTGTCTCGAAGAAGGAGGAAAGTCGAAAGAAGAATTACTTTGCATTCTGCTTTCCCTAGATCTCTTCCGGAAGCTTTGAAAATAATTTCCGCTTCGAATTCAAACCAGACTTTGGCTGGAACCAAAAGCCAATTGGATATCCACACTATAGAGAGGAGGATCGAAATCAGCGAACTTGATCGACGTAATTCCATCGGTAATTTATAGTTATTCTTTTTCTGGAATCTTTACAGATATTTTCATCTTTAAATTATTATATTTATTTTATCTCTAAATTTCTTATATCATTTTTTAATTCCTTAAATGGAATTTATCTTAAAGGTCATATTTATTTTATTCTTAAACTATCAGGTTCATTTTAAAAATTATTAAACTGGTTTTAAAATTTACCATTTAATTTATTTTTAATTTATTTCGACGTTGCATTTTGAAAGTGGCAAAGAAATTTTAAATTGGAACCAGCTGTTTTCGATTTTTGATTTCCTACTACCGACATTTCTCGCCTTGGATCTCCACCAAAAATCTGTCGCCTTGGATCCCACTTGAAATGTGACACTTCATTACAAGCAATCCTGGCAATTGTTGATCATCACTTAGTGAAAAATTGAAAATTTTTTCAGAGCGCTAATTTCATTTTTAAATTTGGTTTCTCTATAAATTTAAAACAAAACACTTTTCTAAATGATCCGTTCTTTCCTGATCCTTTTTTAAAGTTGCGATTTTATGTGTTTTATAGCCTTTTTTTATTTCTTTGGATAAATTCCCACTTCTTTGCGCAGTTTATTGCTTTTTATTCAGGTGATAATTTAACTTGAAGAATGATAGGTTAGGATTTTTTATTTGATTCTTTACTTTGAAAAAAAGTAATATCAAAGCTTTTATTCGAGTGATAATTTAACTTGAAAAATGACAGGTTAAGATTTTTATTGATTCTTTACTTAAAGAAGAATTATTTTGAATATTTTGTTGCTTTATCTAATAATTTCTTTTAAAAATAATTTTGAAATTTTTTATTCAGTTAGTAACTTAAATTGAATAATAACAGGTTCAGGATTTTTTAGTTGTTTTCTATACTGGAAGAAACCATGTCGAGATTTTATCATTGTATTCAGTTATCGATTTATCTCGAAAGCAATTTCAAATTTTTTTATTTAGTTGATGATATATTGAAAAATGATCTATTCATATTCTTATTATTTTATCTGATTATTTATCCTCGAAATTATTAATCTCGTAATATCCCTTTTCTATAATTTATCATTTCCGAGAAATAACTGTTTCGCAATGTTATCGTTCTTTATTTTCTCAATATCATTCGAACATGACGATCTCTAAATATTCTTATTTTCCATAGCTGAATATCTTTAAAAAACAAGTCACAGATTATTGTTGTTCTTATCTATCTAGTAATCCTTGAGCATGACGATCGGGTTTTCTCGTTTTGTGTAGTTGATGACTTGTTTTGAAGCATGACGATCTCTCCATGTTGTTTTGGCGTCGATGGAGAAGAAGAAGAGTGGCTAGAGTTCTCTGGATTGACTTCTAGAAATTTTCCTCGAGTATCTCGGAAAACCTCTATTTACGAAACCTTCCAAAATGCTGATGAAATTTTGGAATATTGGAAACTCAAAAAGAAATTAAAAAATAATATCCAAAACAATTTTAAAGAAAAAGATTTCCAAACATATAAATGTAGGGGTCTTTATTCAAGGCAGAAGAATTCTTTCTTTGACAATCAATATTTTTCAAATCCGATTTAAATTCCTTGATTTCAGATGATATAAAAAACTACGATGAAACAGACGAAATCGAAAAAATTCGTCGAGAGTGAGTTATAATTTTTTGTTTTTAAAATCGAAAACATAAATAATGATTTTCTCATTTTTAGAAATTCGGAAAAAGATACTTTTAATAAAAATTATTTTTTCGTTTGTGAAGGCTCTCGAAAACATGAATACGTTAAATAAATATTTTTGAGAATGAAAAAGAACACTTTTTCCTATTTTTAAGGATTTGGGAAAATATTCTTAATAAAATTGATTTTTCGCTTTAAACATTTGAAAAAATGTATCTTTAAATTTAATTTGTCTGATTTTTAGAGCCTCGAAAAAAAGGATTCTGTTGGACGCTACCACTCCGCCGATCAGCCAGAAAAACCACTATCGTTCGAGATCGGTTCCGGCGCCGAAATCAACAGCACTTTCCAGCACAACCACTGTTTTTCTTAAAAGGAGGAACGGACAACAGCTCGGTTTAGGAATTGCCGGTTTGTTTTCGATACTTTAAAAAATGGTTTTATGATTCTCATTTTTGACATTTTTGCCACTGCTCTTTCAAAAGCTAAGGAAAAAAATTTAAAAGGAACTTTTAGGCGGTGCAGATCGGGCCATTCCGCCGACGATTTCCTTCCTCAGACCCGGCTTTATTGCGCATCGCTGTGATCAATTGCAGCCCGGAGAAAGGTTTGTTTTAGTCCCAATCACAATATTGTAAAAATGGAGAATTTTTACGAAATTCTTCCGAAAAGGATTTGCAATGTTTTTCGAATTATCGATTGTGGACTATAAAATTATAAAATAAATAATTTTCTATAAAATCTTTCTGAAACGAATTTTTAAAGTTTTTGATTTTTTATGTTGATTTCAAAGTCACAATCATATTAATGTAAAATCAGAATTTAAGATTTTTATGGTCCTGTTATAAAAATCAAAAACTATTTCTATGATACTTTCGAACATGAATTTCCAAAAAATCCCGAAACTTTAATCTTTGTGAAATACAGTAATATTGTTTTAGACTAGTTGCGGTGAACAATATCCAGGTCAGAGGACTTACTCATGAGCAAATCTTGACTGTTCTGAGATCAGCGGGAGACACAGTAAAACTAGAAGTCGAATACAGTCTGGACCATCCGGTGTTTTTCAAACCCAAAAATACGATGAGTAAATGCACAGAAATTATCCTCGAAAAGGAGACTGGAGGGTTCGGATTTACTCTCCGAGGAGGATCCTATGGACCAGATACAGAGAAGTGCAGACCTATTACGGTAACTGCCATCAGACCCGGAGGTCCTGCCCACAGGTCCGTCTTTCGAAATTAGTTTTGATTTTTAAAATAAGTGATTTAGGGAAGGAAGACTCCGAATCGGAGACCGTATAATCAATATCAACGGAGTCGACGTCTACAGTGCCACCCTGGGAGTCGCTCAGAATCTGATCCACGAAATAGACATCCTCGGGAGGTTCATGATCGAGTACGACATTTCCATCCTCGAGACGGTCAGAAATGCCACCGGACCTCTGATGGTCGAAGTGGATAAAAGTCCGGGAATAGATTTCGGACTTTCTTTGGTCATAAAGGAAAAAACTGACCCTATCACGAATACTACCACAAGAGGTGTCTTCATCGATCGTCTCACTCCTGCTTCTATCGCGGACAGATGTGGGGCTTTACACGAAAGGGACGAAATTCTTTCTATCGATGGGATTGGATTGGAGTTCACGACTCTCGAAGAAGCCAGTCAACTTCTGAAAGGTCACTGCTCTACAGTAAAATTGGAAATCATCCCTTACAGTCAGATGAATAAAGACGACGAAAAAAGGAAAAGCAGAAGAAAACACAAAATTCACGACTCGAACATAAACAAGAAAAAAGTCGATTCCAAAAGATCGGATTCCTGCGACTTCCAGCCCCCCTACAGCATCCGTCCCCCAGAACAAAGGGCAAAATCAAACGAGAGATTTTACCAGGAAAAGAATTACTCTAAAAAACCCGTCCTTTCTCAAAGGTATGTGTTCTTACTGTGATCTTATCATATATTCACTGCATGTCATTTAATTAACTTAATTTTTAGATTCGTTTCGAATAATGTAAAACATCAAAAAACAAACGGGTTGTCCGGATCTGTGCCTTCCGTCCCGAACTCTTCAAACTTCTTGATGACTCGAAGTACGGATTTCTCATTCCCTGATTCTGCCCGTCCTTCGACTTCTAGATCGACAGGTTTGTTTTCATTAATTATTTTTAAAATAATTTCTAATTTACATATTTTTAAAAATTTATTAATTATTGAACAATCATTTCCAATTTATCTATTTCCTTTTTAATTTTTGTTTAATATCATTCTTCGTCGATTATTACTCCTTAAAATAACTTTCGGTTTATTTTTTCAATGTTAGTCTTTCTATTAGCACTTTTTCTGAGAAAAGGATAATTTTGTCTTATTTATTTGCTGCCTCCGGATCTTCTTCAAAAAAGCCGCTTTTACGACCTCAAGGAAACTATGTGAAAATTTTTATTACCGTTCTTCCGGTTTTTCGAAATCCGAGATTAGTGAAAGTTGTTGAAGTTCGTCATTTGACTAAATCGCCCCGAGGAATTTAGTCCGAGAGTGAGTCTAAATAAATGTCTGCTGGCCGATCCAGGGCTTTTGGCTGATCCTAAATCCAGGGCTCTTGGCTGATCCTAAATCTCGGATATTTGACTGATTGTCGATTTGGCCATTTTTCTAATAAGCTTTGAAAGCAACAAGGAATCCCAATCTATCATTTTTATATCTTCACTGACTGCTGGATAATTTTTTTAAGTCCACTGTGCTATGATGATTGATAGCGTTCCTAGAATTCTGGCGTTGATATAAAAAATTCGATTTCGTATTGTCACTGAACGACGATTTTGTCTGTAGTTGTGATTTTTGCTGATAAGAATATTGACTGATTTAAAAAGATGTTCCATCTTTGTTTCCATTATACTGGAATCGTTGGAGTTGCGACAGTTAGTAAGTTTTTTTCTGACTTGGAATTAATTTTTTGGGGTTTCCTCCAGTCTTTGCGAACAGATGCGAAGTTAAGCAACTCTTTTCGGTCTTAATATTCATCAATTCTTTGGCTTAAAATCTCTCATTTTCACCGATTACTTGATTTTTTTCATGAAATTCTTGTTCTTTAATTCTTTATTTTAAAAAATACTTAACATTGATGAATTTATATTTTTTTAAATACAACTTTTATTAATGATAAATTTTAAATCCACATTATTCCAGGTTCGGTGACAGGAACTCTGTTTTCCACCGTACCCAGCGGACAAGTCTGCCACATGGAGACCATGGAAGTTTTCCTCCAGACTCAGTCCACCTCGAAATCCGGATTCGGGTTGATTTTAAACAGGAACGACACAAAATCGACTGACGCGGATTCTGGTCGATATGCTCCTTTGTTCATAGCTTATATTGAGAAAAATTCATCTGCTGATAAGTGTGGTGTTCTCCAAGTCGGTGATAGGATTTTGGCGATCAATGACTGGCATACAGCGAACTCCACTGTCGAGGAAGCCAATCATATCCTGAGACACGCGAATCAATCCATCACTTTGACTGTAGAATTTGACGTAATCGGTTAGTTTAAATTTATTTTTTAACATTTAATCTTTGATTTCTTAACTCTCAAATTTCTACTTTAAAATTTAAGAAATTTCTCGAATTTCTACTTTTTAAAATTCTCAACATTTTTTATTTTTTTCAGAATCAGTGCTGCCCTCGAGTGGGATGTTTACCGTAAAGTTGGCAAAACGTGGTAACAACCTTGGAATAATCTGTCGAAGTGAGACAAACGGCGAAAAAGGAGAGCCCGTGATAATCTCTGAGATCCGCACCGGGAGTGTTGCTCATAGATGTGGTTCGATTCAACGAGGAGATCGGATAATTGCCATCGACAACATTCCACTAGAATCGAGTACTGTGGAAGAGGCTATGAGGTTGATGCAGAGGTCCGGGGAAGTCGTCAAGCTCTCCATCAAGAAAGGCTGCATGGAGAACCAGGATATTGATTCTTCCCAAGTCGTCGTTTATTCCATCGAACTCGCGCGGAAAGGACAGCCGCTGGGGATTACCATAGCCTCTAGCGGAGAGAGGGGAGATCCGATAGTGATATCCCAGCTGGCCAGTGGGGGTCTCGCCGAGAGGTTCGGGTTTCAAATTACGGAAAAACCTAAATTAAATTTTTCCAGGACCGGGGCTCTCCATGTCGGGGACAGGATCCTCGCGATCAACAACGAGTCTCTCGACACGAAAGTAGTTTCCGAAGCCATGCAAATTCTGCAACAGTCCACAGATACCGTAAATTTGAAGATCTCCAGGGTCATCGATCTTCCCCATCGGGAAAACTTGGTTTCTCACTATCTGCCCTTGAGTCCCTTGGCTTCGAGGACGGGGAGATCCCTGGGAGCGAGCTTCATCCACCCTCTGAGTACCATCAGATCCGACTCCGTCTCCGAAGTCTCCGGTAAACTCAGCACCCCCATCCAATCCATCGACAGTGCCGTCGAAAGTCTCGAGGACTCCCCGAACGGAAATCCCAAAAACAATCAAATGTCTTCCTCATGCCACATGTCTCTAAGTAAGCGGAGTTCCTTTAATCCTGGTTTTATTATTCTTTAATGAGTGACAACTTAATCTCGAGTTTTTAGATGATGAGTTATTGCATAAGAGGACAACTGACTCGAATGGCAATCGCCGCTCGGAACAGATTTTAAACTCCGATCGCCAAAATTCATCAACATCTGCGAGAAGCTTTTCAAAACCTTCCTCATGTTCAAATGGTTTGTGGATTTTTTCCAATTACGAAGTGCCAATCATATTGTCACGAGGATCAAAAGTTGATTTTTTGCAAAATTATTTGGACGAAAACTCCTGGTTGGAACTAAAAAATTTTTTCGAAAATATTTTGATGAAATTTTGTGAATGAGATCAAAAATTTTAGAAATTCTATTCTTATTTTTAAGTTAGAAAATGTCAACCAGAATATTTAAAGTCAAAAACAAAATTTTTTTGACAAGTATTTCTTGAATCTTCTTTTTGAAACAAACAAATCAAAACCTTTTGTTTTAATCTTTTTTAACCTACGACATGTCAATTTTTGCTGACGAAACATAAACGTCAAAAGTGAAATTTTGCAGAAGTTGGGAGTGTCGAGCGGACTGGTTGGGATTCGGGCCTAAGTTCCACGGCAGACACGAGCCATACTGTAAACGATTGTTGTGGATGTAGTAACGGAAACAACAGCCACGACGGAGAGGACTGGAAGAGGATTCTGGAAGCTCTAGAAACTGTGGGAGAAGCAGAGATGTTGAAAAAGTTGGAGGAAAGTATCATGTCAGGAAATGTACCAAGCAATTCCAAACATTCCTGTCAGTGTAGTATTCTTTCGACTTCAGAAGACCACAGAAACAACTCCTTGTTAAATAGGCCGAATCAACAAAGTTCGCCGAAAAACGTCCCGGGGTTGATCAACCTGAATACCTCGAGTACCATCCTGAGACATCCGCCTTTGATTTCAACGAGCAAAAACTACCTAGAGATAAGTCCGGATCTCAGGTCCCATACTCCCACATATGATTCCACCCTGGAACTTCCCCCTGCCATGCCTCCCCCGAAACCCCCTATCAATGTCAGAAGTCTGGAAAATCCGGATTCCGCCACGAGTCCGAGACGGCTCTCGAATATTCTGATGTTACTCTCGGACCAGACTGCGAATTTCCCGATGATCGATTCTACAAGCCCGATCCATAACGACCTCGAAGAATACGTCACGGAAAAAACCATCTTTTCTATCCGTTTGAAGAAAGACCCCCATATCAGGACCTTCGGATTTAGTGTATCCGACGGAGCGAACTCGAATCAGGGAGTTTTCATTAACGCCCTTTCTCCAGGAAGTCCCGCTGACCGATGTGGTCGAATCAGGCCTTTCGATCGGATCCTCAAAGTGAGTTCTCTTTTTAAGTTCATCATGGGATTTATCTTTTTTCAGATCAATGAGACAGATATACAAGATCTTGGTTGCAATCTGGCCGTTCCTCTTTTGGCGGCAGAAGAAGTGACTCTTTTGCTTGAAAGAACGACTATTATTTCCCAAAATCATTCTAAAAACAGAGATCCCCGAAACCGTACTGTTCAATCAGCTGTTTGAAAAATTACACTTTAAGAACAGAAATTCTCGAATTTTCATTTCTGGAGAAAATGTGTTTTTCTCAAAACAGGACTCTTCGAGGTTATATTTGAAAATATTTATATTTTTTTAAAACAACAACCTTCGAAGTCTCGCTGTTTGGAGAAATTTATATTTATTCCAAAAACGAGAATCTTCGAGATCGTATTGTTTGCCCAGCTGTTTGAGAACTTTTCACATATTCATGAATGCTCAAATTTTCACTTGTATATTCTTGGTTGTGTTCTTTTTCCACTTTGAGGAATCTTTTGGAGATTTTCTAGTCAAACTTCCTACTCGTCCAAGTTAGATTTGTTCGATCAATTCAGTTGCCTTTAATGCTTCTGGTTTTCGATCAGTTCAGTTGTCCTTAGTGCTTCTGATTCCGGCGATGATGACACTGTTTGCCGGGTTCATTTTTGATTTTATTTTGTAGTTCTATTGACTTGTTTTCAATCGAATAATAAACGTTTTCTCTACGAATCGAATCAACTCATATTTGTATGTAAATTAATTCTGTACAGGATATAATCTTAGTTTTTGCAAATCCGAAACTTTGTAAATTGAGAAATTAAATTTACCAGTTATTCCAATTTGAAATTACAAAGTCCCCGAGATTAGACCTAAAATTTGACTCGCAATGTCCCGCATCCCTCGATATAGAACTGGTCTGGGTCGTATTCGCTACAAAGAAATGAATGGTTCATTAGAGCGGATTGCCAAACTTGTTGCGCGTGAGGGATTAATCGGCCGAACTCACTCTCAATTGGAAGGTGGGACTGATTTATTTGAACGCATTGCCAAACTTGCCGTGCGTGAAGGATTAACTGACTCAACTCGCACTCTATGAGAGAGAAAAATAGTTCATTGGAACATATTGCCAGAACTGCTCGCTCATGGATATTTAATTGGTAACCATTTGTTCTTATTCCTAATTTATTTATTTACATACTTGACGTATCTATTTGCTTGCGTAGTTTATACGTTTGTTTGTGTATTTTATATATTTATTTATATTTTTAGTTTCTCGTTTCGTACCCCTCATCGATAATTCTCTATCGCATCTATAAACTTTGAATCTCATACTTCTTCATTTTATCATTTTTTATATTTTTAATTCTTTCTAAGAGGGATTTTTATCCTTCTAAAGTTGTTTGCTTTTCGTACTTTTTGTTTTTTATTATAAAGTTGTGAATGAATTACTTTTTCTAATTTCTGAAAAAATGAACTTTGATTTTACCCCTCAATTGGGAAAAAACCAAAATTGCTCATAAAACTCGCACTTTTTAAATTTCGAAAGCTATATTTTATGAAATTTAATCTCTCCGAAGTTGTTTTTCTTTTGTATTTCTTCCTTGTTTATGTAAATTTGCAAAATTCACGAGCAGTCGGATGATCTCCGTGTAGAGATGTCGCGAAAGCACTTAGGAATGCTTTGCCAGAGCTCATCCAAAAACAGATAATCGTCCATTCTTCTTTTTCGCGAACAAGCTCTTGATCCATCGTCCCGCAGTCTTTGATCCAAAAACGTCGAGTGGATTTACCTCGGTTGCGTGAAAACGAATTCGCGACGAATTTCCTTATTTGACTCACTCGCGGAGAAACTCACATATTCACTATTTCTCATATTCTCTATTTCGTTCTTCGAAACTGTCCAAAACTGTCGGTCTTATTCCTATACAAGGTCGTGCAGTCGTATCGTGGAAGTTCTGAAAGTCGAAATTATTTTTTTCTATTTTCAGGTTGTGAAAACCCTTTCTGAACCTCGAAATTATTTGTCCTATTTTTACATCGTGAAAAGTATGTTCTGAGTGTCGGAATTATTTTCTCTACTTTTGTATTTTAAAAATTCTCCATTCTGAAAATCGAAATTAGTTTTTTCTATTTTCCAAATGTCAAAATCCCAATTTTGAACTTATTTTAACTTGATTTATGTTTTCGAATATGCAAAAAATATTTGAGATTTATTGACCTGTTTCATGCGGGATTTCGTAATTTTGTGAGAGGTCGTTTTGGAAATGGGAATTGATTTTTTATTTTCATTGTTTCAGGATTTCGATTTCAAACTCATTTTAGTTTTTTAGATTTGTCTTTTTAAAAAATAATGGTGGAGATATATGGAAATGCTGAAAAATTTGTTGTGACTTCATAGAATTCATATTGGAAAGTTCAGATTTATTTTTTATACTTGATAAACTGAAGTTTCACTGATAAAAGCACATGGAGTTAAAGTCAGTTGACTTCTTATTTTAGGATAAATATGTTTTGAATATAAATATAGGGAATTGAAGAAGAGAAATATTTTGGTTTTCGATTTTCTCATTCTGATTCATCGATTCGAATCTTTCAACAGCTCTGGTTTTTTTATTTTCGATCGAGTTTAATGATTATCTTCTTACTAAAACGACAGTTCACATTTTTTTGCCAAACAAATTCAAAAAAAACAATGAATCATGCCTCCCAGTTTTCCTTTATTTTCCACATTCGGTCGGCCTCTTTTTCCTAAACAAAAAATTCGCGCCGATTTTCTTTATTTTTTGTGAACATCTGGTTTTATTTCTGTCGTATAAAGTAATATTTCTTTATTTCAGAATCTAACAAAAATCATGGCCGATGTCAAGGTTTCCGAACTTCCGAAGCTCGATGATTCTGTTCAAAACGAACTGGTCAAGCAGCATTCCCTGAATCACGTTGAATGTGTTGAGAAAAACGTTCTTCCAACGAAGGAAGACGTAGAAAATGAACGTCAGCATGTCCAGTTGAAACAAGGAATTGAAAACTTCGAATCTCGTACTCTACGTCAAGTTTCCACGGAAGAAAAGAATGTTCTTCCATCACCTGTCGACATTGCCCTCGAGAAAACCCCGCAACTTGCCGCCAACTTCGACAAGAGCGAACTGAACCCTGTTGAAACGGTTGTCAAGGATGGATTACCCTCGGCTGATGGTAAGTTGCTAAATAATTATTTTTATTAAATATCTTTGTTTTATTTGTAATGATTTTTTGTTTCCAGAGTATTGCCGCGAGAAAGTCAAGAGCCTAGCCTCGAGCTTCGACCATTCCGAACTGAAACACGTCGAACCTAATGTCAAAAACGACATCGCTGTCATCGAAGATCAGTAAATCTTCTGGATTAACCACGTCTTTAAAGTTTTAACGATTAACGCATGCTATTTGTAAATATCTAAAAGATACGCGTTTTTAACTTATTCTTGCATTTATTTCTGTTTTTTGAATGATAAAATGTGAAATTCTTTGTGGACATTGAAAATAAAATCCCATAAATTGTGAAAATTGTTTTTATTTAAATTTTATAAATTAAAAATATTTAATTGCATTGAGCATTTACATTCGAACCTAAATTCAACAAAAATCCGTGATTTTTTTCTCCGAAGACTTTTTGCTCTTCTTTTTCGTTAACTTTTTTGGAAAAATGTCCTTTGAAGACTATGTTTCTAATGTCGGCAACAGGACAAAGATCTATGTTGCCAAGACCAGCTTCTGTGAAGATTTCGGTTTTGGATTCTACAGTACCGTAACTTTGATGATAATCAACGATACTTGCTTTTACTCCGATGGAAAGTCCGGAATTCAGGTCGAAAGTTGCCTCATCAGTGTCTAATTTCAGAGTACCAACAACATTCATGTCAAGATTCAGGGTGAGTCCACTCAAAAGCCGGATTTTCCGAGAGAAATCCCGGAGTACTATCGATCGACCCTGAAAGTTACTTTTTAAACTTAATTTTTAGAATTCAATTTACAAATTAAAAAATTTCTTAACACTTACGACTTTCGAAGAACTAATGACTTCTGGATATCCTAGAATTGTCAAAGTTTCATGATCTTTTCCAGATGCAATCTATAAATTTTTGATTTAAAATTAGTTAAAACAAATAAAAATTACTGAAAATAAAGGTCTGTCGGACGAGAGAGCAAAACTAAATTCCTCGAGAGATCCATCATCGTTGGCCACAAGGGCTCCTTTTACTGTAACAGGAACACTGAAGTCTGAAAATTTTTTATTAAATTAAAATAAAATTAGGTTAAGTAATGTGTGATTTAAAAAACTAAATGACAAATTAATTTAATAAGAAAGAGTAAATTTAATAAAATAGAAAAAAACAAAGTAAAAGTAAATTTAATTATATAGAAAACTAAAGTGAAAATTAGTTTTATAAAATTACAAAATTATTTAATAAAAAAACCAACTTTCTAATTTCTCGATGAAGCTGGAGCTTCTGTGATCCAGACTTCTCTGGAGGTAATTCGGCTTGAAAACTCTCAGTTGTCTGAGTTCGTTCCAGTACTTCCTGACATCGTGATTTCCATTTTCGATCGCCTCATGTACCTTCTGGTAAAATAAGCCCCAAAGATTCTGATTTTCTGGGTTGTTCTTTTCACTTCTCAACAAGAAGGATCCTACTGTAGGATAATGAGGGGCGATTTTGACCAAAACATTGAGAGCCAAGGCAGATTGAGATTGTGGGACTTGATGAGGACAAGCATTCCAGAAGATTTTGAGTAACTTCATATTAATGCTCCTTTCGAAAAAGGAATGATGAAGTTTGTTATAAAAAGTCAAAGCTCTTTTTTGAAGAGTGACGTCATTTTGAGAACAAAGAAATTGGGAAAAGTATTCTGCTGTTCTGGAATAGATTAATTAAGAATGATTAAAAATAAAGGAATAGAAATTATTAAAAATAAATGAGTTCGGAAAGATCAAAAATGAAAAATGGGAGTTATTAAAAATTAATTAAGGAATATTAAAGATTAAAAATTGGGAAAATCAAAATATCTGGAAATTAAAATATCGAAGATATATTTCAAAATGTCAAAAAAAGTAACTCTAATAACATTAGGAGAAAATCAGATTGTAAAATACTGAGAAATTAAGAAATTAAGAAGTGGATTAGATTTCAAAAAATCAAATAAACTAAGTACTAAATAATTCGGAAGTAAATTAACTTAAGAAATTGGACAGTAAATCAACTTAAAAATTTGAAACTCACGACTTGAAAAGTAAATGCCACAGTCCTCTGCTCTGCTGTTCTGTTGTCATAATTTTCTCTTTGTTTTCCAAGAGGAAGTTGAAAAAACTGTCTTTTTTGTTGATACATGCATTGAGGTGACTGGAAGTCGAGAGACATCTTCTGTTTGTCAGATATCCTATCGTATTGTACAAATCCACTTCTTCATTCAGTTTCCAATTCTAAAACAAATTTGAATCCCAGAAAAATTATTTAAAAATTACTTTGAGTTCTTTCAAAGCTACAGTAGGCGATATGGTAGTAAAAGCCAAATTCTGAACGAATCTCGAAACTGCATGTTTTTTGCTTTGGAAATGATGTATAATTCTTTGCCAAATTTCGATTGGGCCTACGGCAGCAATTCCGTCAAGCAAAAAGTCTCTGAAAATCACATCCTAAATTTATCCTTTAATCCTCGACTTACAGAACAACATCACTTTTTTCTTCTTGAATGACTTTCAGGACTGCCTCAGGGTCTGATTGTCGAAGAACGTCCGTGAGAACCTTGAATAATCCTGGACATTCTTCAGATTTCAGACATTTTTCCAACTTTGTAGTCTCTTCAGCAACGAATTTTTTCAACTAAAAAAGTTCTCTACATTCTTTACTTCTTAAATCTCCAATTTCTTGGAGTTTTTATTTTTTTATTTTATTTTTAAAATTTTGAACTTAAAACTTACAGTGATCTGGGACGGAGAAAATTCCGATAATTTCTTGTTTATTTCGATCCAATTTTTTCCGAGGTATTTCGCTCCGAAAATCTCCTGAGCACAGACACTTCCCAACATACCCTTAGGGCAGTATCTGTTCATGTAGCGTCTTGTACGGTTCATCATTTCCGCCGATACACTAAAGCATGGTCCTTTACAAAATCAGAATTCATAAAAATTTCTAAGGTCTTCTAGAATCTCATAAAATTCTCTGAAGTGTTTCAGAATTACCAAAAATTGAGATCCTGGAAGTTCCAAAAATTCATCATATCTTATTTTCATATTAATATAATTATGAAGAGTCTTACTGTGAATGTACTCGGATAGCAGCTTCCTGTTGGAAAGGATTTTGGACGATGAACTGCTCATCGGCTTCGATGAAAACTATGTCTGCATCAATTTTTTTGTTTTGTCTTAAATTTTCGTTTTCTAATTTAAATTTTTAAAGTTGATTTTACCTATATTCAACGTGCTGTTCATAATCCATGGACACAAGAGATGGAATCAAGGAATGGTTTCTGTTTGATTCGAAGTCGCAGAGATCGAGTTTCCGGCTGAATAACTTGTCCTCCGGCCTTGCGAAAAAGTGACGACAATATCCGAATGGCGTTTTCTATAATTTTTTTCACGTGAAACTGGCATTGGGAAGTTTAAATTTATCGTAACCTTTATAAAAAATTGCGTAGGATATGTGAAATATTTTTAACTTGTACTTTTTATTTTAAAAATTTAGAGTTATAAATTCCGTTAAAAATTTAAATATGTTGTTTTTATTTTTATATAAAAACGATTTGAACTTGTTATTCTAGAAGTTTTTGTATGGGAAATGTTTTTATCCTAATAATTTTTACGTGGGAAAAAGTCTAAATGTGTAGTTTTTATAAAAATTTAAGTGAGAATAATCACGAAAAGACCAAACTCAATGTAATTTTTTAATTATTCACACAATACTAGCGTTCAAAGATTTTAATTTGTCGTAATCTTTCCCATGGGATCATAATTTAAAAAACTTAGTTGTTTTGATCTCTTAAAAGATCTTTTATATATAATTAATACTTCAAAAATTTAGATCTATTTTTATGGATTTTTTTACGTGAAATTAATACTAAAGAGTCTAAACCTACCACAATTTGCTCATCTCCTTCTCCTCCCTTGGCCGGACTCGCGATTCCATAAACCAAGGCCATCGTCAATCCCCAATTTGGTTTTTCGTTCTCAGATCCCTCATGTGACTTGTAGTAAACTCCGAGAAGATTCTGACCACCTTGGACAATGTAGAAATACATGTCCGGGATATTTTCACAGGGTCCATAGATGCATTCGCTAACCTTAAATTTATATTTTTTGATTATTATTTTTCTAAATTTGTATATTTTTTGATAACTATTTTTTTAAATAATAATTTTTTTATTTATATTTTTAGAATTTTTATTACTGCTTCTTGAAAGTTATAATTTTTATCTTTATTTTGAGAAATTTATACATGTATTTTTATTATTACTCTTGAAATTTATATTTCTTAAAATTATTTTTATTGAATTTGTATATTTTTTGATAATTGTTATTTTCGGAAATGTACTTTTTTAAAATTTATTATTATTTTTTAAAATTAATTTTTTTCTTATTTTCAAAACGGATTACCTGATATCTCCCGAGAATACAGCCATTTTCGTCATGATTGAGAATTTCGAAAACATATTTAGCTCTTGTGGAAATATTGACTCCAGATTCCTCTGGCTGGAGTGGATTATGGACAACGGTAGTAGTTTCAATATCGTAATCATAGACTACCAATCTGTTAAAAAGTATTATTTTTTTAAATTATTTAATTTTTAAATTTACTCAAAAATTTCTGAAGTCAATTTATTTTAGAATTAATTAATGTTTATACCTTGCTTTATGGGGATCTGGCGGTGGATGACTGTAAGGCAAAGTGGCGAGTTTCTCGATCCTTCTTTGTTGGAGGTCTTCCACACTCAGTTCTCCTTCGACATGACTTCTTTCTTTGAAGTCGTTGTCATCTACATCTTTGGGTTCGTCTTTTTCATCTACTTTCTCATCACAATACGATGAAAAGAACAACGAAGTAACAAACAATATAAAAAATAATTTAAATTTTAACATTTTCCGAGAAGTAATCGAACCTCGAAGAAATTGTTCATTTCCGTTTTCGATTTTTCTTATCTTTTTACAGTCGTGTGTCCGATGATTATTGGCTCTTTTTGATATGATGTGGCTTCTAGTCTCTTGCAGTAATTTTCTCCAAGAAATCGACTCCGATATATGACTTTGAGTCTTGTGATAATTATGAACCGGAAACAGACGGTTTCATATATGTATTCGAGTCTCATGATAAATTTAACTCGGAAAATAACTTTTTCATATATGTATCTGCATCTTAAAATTATTTTAGCTCAAAACTCAACTTTCCGATATATGAATTCGAACCTTGAAACAATTGTAACTTGGAAAATGGCGTCTTTCATATATGATTTCCTTCTTTCAACAACTGCAGCTCGAAATTCAACTCTTTCATATATGAATTCGAGTCATAAAGCAATTCACAAAGCTCAACGAATTCCAGTATGATTCCAAGTCTTGGAGTAATTTTCTCTCAAAATTCGGTCACTCAGATCGATTTCGAAAGTGCATGGATCACGGATATTCTTGACGAAGGAAAATTGAGGTTACGGCAAGTACCAAAAAATGAGCTCCCTCTCCGAAAAGAATTACGATTTCCACGAATGTGGATCATTTTTATGGAAGTCGATCATGACATATATATTACTCAAGAGGTATACCTCATTGAAAAATTTCACGCACAATCGAAAAAGAAAGAAATTAAAGTACTTGAAAAGTTCAATCGTCTCTTGTCCCAATTTCCGGATTTATTTCATCCTCAACGAAAACGAAAAATTTCTCGGATCTATTTCATCTTCGACGAAAACGAAAAATTTTTTCTGGATTTACTTTATTTTCGGTGGTAATTTTCTTGGATTTATCTTATCCTAGACGAAAACAAGAAATTTTCCGGACTTCATTTTCAACAAAGAATGAACCCTGTCCTGTCGACGAATTTTCCCGATTGTTAGCTTGATCAATGAAAAAAGCTTGGAAATCGGATTGTGTTTTGTCAAATGCAATTGCGGCATGTTTTCTGTGCCTGGATACTCTGGCTGTGTTACAGTATGACTCAAGGTGCTAGAATCCTCCACTTCGTCCCGACCCTTTCCTATAGCCATGTAGCTTTCAACGGGAAACTTGCCGATCTCCTCGTCCAGAATGGACACAATGTCGTAAGTCTTACTGTATTTAATTAATAAAGAGTACTTTGACTAATTAATAGAAGAATACTATTTTTCAAAATCAATATTTCGCTCATTTCCAAGATTTTCTGGATATTTTTGGGATTATTCAAAATTCCACAAGTTTCAGAAATTCGTTCCTAGATAGTTTATGAAGAAACTCCTTTTTTATATTAATGTGATTTTAAATCTTTTCCAGACTGTATTGTTGATAGACGTAGATCCGAGTGTCGGTTCCACAGCCATCGAGGAGGCAGAAGTCCGTCGAGTGGATGCGAACATGTCCAGCGGGATCCTTCCCTCGACTCTATGGAAGAATCCTGGACCCTTCGAAGATGCTAGTCCTCTGAACCCTAAAATCGTCCGGAAATTAATCAAAGTCGCGAGCATCTTCGCTCAGACTTGTCGAAGTGAGATTTCCAGAAACTGATCTCGAGAAATTTATTTTTTTCAGATGTCATGGCAGATAAAAATTTAATTGCAGAAATGGCCTCGAGGGAGTTTGACATCGGCATTGTAGAACAATATGATATGTGCGGAGTAGGATTCTTGAAACTGATCAAAGTCCAATCCATCATTTGGTTAAGTGCAACTGCGAATTACCGTATGCAGCCAGAGACCATTGGGATCAACTATCCTCTCAGCTATGTACCAGGTTCGGGATTTTTAATAGTCGGAAAATTAGAATTTAAAATCTAGACGTAAAAAGAGAATTTAAAATTTAAAGTTTAAACTGATCGGAATTTCCCATTCAGAATTATTCTCCCCTTTTTCACACAAGATGTCACTCCTGGAGAGAATTCTGAATTCTGGAATCGCCTTCGTCACGGAATTCATCCACAAAACGCTGTCAATTGCGGAAGAAAACAGAATATTCAAGCGACTGAATAAAAAAGCGAAATACAACTTGTTTGATGAGGCTAAAGACTCGAGTTGCATAGTGACCAACATGCAACATTTTCTGGACTTTCCGGCTCCTACGGGTAATGACATCGTCAACGTCGGGGGGATTACTGTACCAACAAAGAGGGTATCTCGATTAACTAAGGTCAGTATTGTAATAACTTTTTCTTTCGGTAATAACAATAGTTTTTTACCTTTATCATGGTTCCTATACTGTGATGAAATGACTTTCTAGAGTGATAACTCATTGCTATCGTGATTTCAGGAATGGCAACGGATAGCCCAGAAGGGCCCTTTCATCATCATTACTTTCGGGTCAATCGCAAAAACCGTAGATATGCCAGAAGTCATGCGGGAGAGTTTATTTCGGTCTTTCAACGTCCTACAAAATTTCAACTTTATTGTTAAATACGAAAATATCTCGACAGAAGTTGTTCAAGTTAAAAAGAATGTCTTTCTTGCAAAGTGGCTTCCTCAAATTGATCTCATTTGTTGGTGATTTTCCTTACAGTAATATAGATATGACAAATTTTAGGTCATCCGAATTACAAGGGGATCGTCACTCATGGGGGTTGGAGTACTGTACTCGAATCCTTGTCTTATGGTAGACCTATGATTCTAATGCCACTTTTTGCAGGTGTTTTTTCTGTTTATTGAAACTTATTTTTTAATATTTTTAGATCATTTCAAAAATGCGCGGGTTATAGAGAATCTTCACTTAGGTCTCCTTGTGGACAAAATGGATGTTCGTCAAGACACTTTCACGAAGGCAATCACGGAACTAGTGACGAACCAAAGGTCTGTATGAATATTTAACGCCGCCTCTGCTTTATCTAGAATTTTATCCGAATTTATCCACGGTTTTGTCCGGAATTTTATCCAGGGCTTTATCCAAGATTCTGTCCAGAGTTCCATCCAGGGTTCCAGAAGCAATTAATGCTCTTGTTTATAAATATTTACAGAGGAGGAAGAGAGCTCGAATGACGGAATTTTGTTTTGATCAGAATCTTCTAGAATTTTGTGGACGCTTTTGGAACCAACTGGAATTAAAAATTCTGAAGTTCTTTGAAAGCTTCTGAAAATTTGTTTTCAGACAAGTTCGAAAAAGTGCTAGTTTTAATTTCCATAGTGACTTAATAACTGCGGTATCTTACCAATTTGGAAAGAAATTTGAATTTTTAAAATAATTCTGATATCTGGAATTTTGTAGAATCCAATAGACTTCAGAACTAACATCTGAAATCAAAAATTCTTAATTTTCCTCAAATCCCCCACACAGTCGTTCCGAGAAAACGCTATTAAAATATTTATTTTAAATTTCCATATTAATATGATTTCGAAGCGAATGCATGAATCCTAAAAATTTCAAAGTTTCTAAAAAATTCTGGAAATGTGTTAGAGAATTTTAAACTGATTCTTACGTTATATTTCTTACGACAATAATATTTAATGATATTTAATATTATATTAACATCATATTCATATTCCTGTAACATAACTTTGGTATTATATTTATATTACTTTAACACCATTTATTACTATTGTAATGCTATTTGCATTTTAACGTTGCTATTATTTTGTTTTAATATTATTGTTATTGTCACTATCTACTATGATTTTTCTGTTATTTAATATTATGAATTCTAGATTGATGGAAAGAAGCAGGGCGTTCGCCGAGATGCTCCGGAATCCAGGACCGGCCGAGTTGCGTGCTGTCGTGGCCCACAGAATTTCGAAGACCCTTAAACCCTCCTTCCGCTTCGTCAAGGATAATTTTAGACTCAAGTCCTCTACTCAACTTTGTTTTAAACATTCCTTTGAAATTTTTGGAATTTTGTTTTTATTAATTTTTATCGTTAGTGTTTAAATTTTCTTTTTGGAGGATATATTTTTTTAATCATTATCCAAAAATTTTCTTCTTTCGTTCATTGATTAGATAAATATTATTTTGTCTGTTCTTTGCCCCCAAAGACCGCGTTAATTAGGCTCAGAATCCGAGGCCAGGGTTTCACCATGTGTCCAATATACGTCACAATTTTAATTTTAGCAAAAGGATCCGCCTCTGAAAATTAACGGCGGATTCAGAAGAAACCCGAGTTTTTTCTCTACGGTGGATTCAGAAGGGGTAATCTACGTTTTCTATTCGACCGGATTCAGAAAACAAACTCGTTCATCTTGGTCCTTTGTGTATTTGCTTGGAGAATGTTCGGAAAGATCGTTTTTGTAATTATTTTGTCGACTTGCGGAAGCAATGCGTGAGTTTTCATAAATATTTAAGAATTATTAGGAAATACTGTATTTTATGATAGGAAATAAAGTATTGGAAAGATATCTTTTCTAAAAATATATTATTTGAAAAATAAGAAAATTAGAAAAGATAATTATTATTTAATTCAAAAATAGAAAACATTTAAAGGAAAATATCTGGAGATATAAATTATTCGGAAAACCATTAATAAAATTTATTTTTAGAACATCCAGTTGGCCTCTTCGGAATAAGAAACTTCTCCTTCTTCCTGAACTCTCGCTTCACTACAAGCCACCAGTCCTAGAATCTAGTGAACTCATTCAAAAACTGTTACCGGTAATTTTCAAATATTTTAAAGTATTTATTTTGCTGTGAGAACTTCGAAAACATTTATTCAATCTAATTGCTAATTTACTATTTAGACATTCGACTTAATCTTTAAACTGTTTTGGAAATATTTAATTCTATTTTTAAAGAGTTCGAACGCATCGAGCTCAATTTTTAAATATTTCGAAAGTACTTACTGAGCTCAAAAATTACAGAATTCTGACGTCGGAAACGAAGACCAGATAAAAAGACAACCGAGATTGGACCTGGAAGATCCAGAAAACCTCGGGATTTTGGGGTCGAAGCAAACAAAGTCCATCCGACATCAATGTTACTTTAGTCCAATACAATGTCTATTGACACTTCCAGAAGACAAGATGAGGACCATTGTGAAAACCCACAACGGCGTCAACGTCGAATCGAGGACTGTCGGACCCATCGTGAAGTCCGCCTCGAGACCCAGCAACTCCAGACTTCGACAACACGAGGACCTCCGAGGGAGATTTGGGAACGGGCTTTTCCGTTTTTCTCATCCCGATCAATTTTGATCTTTTTGGACGAATTGTTTTGAAATTTTTTGATGAAGAATGAAGGGCACTTATGAATTAATTTCGAAAATCAAGAAGTTATTTAGATATTCATAAAATCTGTCTATTAACGAGAGGAAGGCTTTACGGTAGGATAATCCACGATGAAATAGTAGGTTAGTACGCGTTGTCATTCGAGAGCGATCGTCATGGCAACGAGTGCCGCCTTCGAATTTTCCTTTCGATTTTCTTCAACATTTCTCACACTTTTGATTTTGTTTGAGAATTCTATATTTCCGAATTCACTCGAGAATTTCGGCTTTTTTCTATTGTATTTAGAAATTTCATCGTTTTCGGCATTATTCGGTGACTTTCTTTTTGATTTTCTCCAATATTTCTTGCATTTTTGATTTTATTCGAGAGTTTTATATTTTCCGATTTTATTAGATGATTTCCATTTTTGTTCGATTTTCTTCAATATTCCTTATATTTTTGATTTCACCTAATATCTCTATTCTTCTGATATTTTTCAAAATTTCTCTTTCAATTTTCTTCACAAATACCATTTTAATTAATTAAATATTTGTAGGAAATATTGTAAATACAATGTTAAAATTATCGTAGTCGCCAAAGATGAGTACCAGAAGACCTTCATATTCTATGGGGCTCGATGAACTCCTCGGAATGACAAAAAGTAGTAAGAATTGTTTTTTTTAACTTTTGGTTTTTTAACTTGTTTAATTGCAGGAATAACACCGAAATTAACTTCTCCGATTCCGGAGAGACCGTCGACGAGACACGGGAGGGGTAGCGTCACGGGCAGTAGTGGAACTTCGACGGCAAATTCCTCGGAAAAGGTTTAGAGATATCAATCAACATCCAATTTATCTCGTAAAATTTCAGAGTAAAGAAAACAAATCCCCTTCATTAAGTGGAATAGAATTGGTTTCGAATCATGCTGTAGACGTCTGGTCGAATGATGTCGATGTTGTTTCTCCCGTTACCGACGAAGATCCTTCCCAGAAATTTCCTCCAAGAAAATTGAGCAATATCAGATCCATATCATCCTCGAGTTCCAGGAATTCCAGAATTTCCGAGGATTCCCGGGGCTCCATGACAGATACCGTAATGACAAGAACAAAAACACCGAAAAATCAAATCTCGGGAAAAACCGAAGTTTCATCACGTCCATCAACAATCTCGACATACTCCAAAAACAGGACCCCTATACCCCCAGCAAGAACTTCGATACCAAGAGAGAAAAGTAAAATTATTGAGAACGGAAAATCGAAAAACGACATCAAAAAAGAGTTCGAACTGGTAAAACAAAAACAAGGCGAAAGAACAGCTTATACGGTAAGTTCCATATATCAATATGCCATATATACATCATATTCGTGCGTCATGGGTGTATAATGTGCATCAGTATTATATGTGTGCAATATGCACATAATATATATGAACACATCATATATTATATGCACATCATGTATACACAATATGTATATTGTATATACATTATTACACTATGTATATAAACTAATAATTTTATTTCAGCTTTGGTTGGAGAAAAAACTAGAAGAAGAAAAAAGAAAAAATAGAGAAGATAAAGAAAAAGCCCAAAAAGAAATCGAAAAACGCCAAGAAAAACTAGAAAACGCCAAAAAAGCTTTCGAAAGGTGGAATTCTGAAAGAACACAAAAATTAAAAGAAAGAAAACAACTCAGTGTTCAAAAAGAAAAAGAAAAGAAAGAAAAAGAAGAGAAGGATAAGGAGGAAAAAAAGAAAGAAGCAGAAAAAGTTTTCGAACATTGGAAGAATGATAAAGTATATTTGAAGAAAGTAGAAAAACAAAGAGAAAGGGAAAAAGAAGAGTTTCGACTTAGGCTTCTGGAGGAAGAGAGACAGAAGAAACAAGAAGCTCTAAAATCTTTTGAAGTTTGGTAAGTTCTTCACTTTAAATTTTGCTTATCCTTTATCTTCGGTTGATTTTCTTCGTTCTTGATCTATTCCAATTCATCCTTGATTATTTGATATTTTTAGTAATTTTAATTATTTTTAATAACATTGATAATTTACTGTGAGCAATTTCGATATTGGGGTTTCAGGAAACAACAACATGAAGACACTTTGAAGAACATACGGACACAACAGGAGGAGGAAAGCAGAAAGAAAAGAGATGAACAGGAACATCTCAACCAAGTAAAAGAACAACTGGCGAATGATGCATTCCTACTATGGATGAAGATGAAAGTAAGTTTATTTTTATTACTTTTCAATTGTATCTGTTCTATATTCATCATTTTTGTATCATATTTATTTTCAAGTGCAATTATTCTAAATTTAAATTATTTCATATATTAATTATTTTATACTAAAAGATCATTTTCAGGAGAAACAAGAGAGCTTCGAACAAAGTCTCGCCTACAGGGTCCTCCAATATGAAAATGAAACCAAAAACAAATCCCCATCCCCTTGGATCCCCGTGGGGGGCCGTTCTGTTCCCCCAACGAGGAGGAATTCCTCGACATCCCTGAATCAGCCAAGGAGATCGAATTCAGCTAAAAAAGTTCACTTTAGTAGGAGATCTACTTCTGCCCTGAGATCTCGAAATTAACGTTACTGTACAATATTGTGGAATTTAACGACTTCGAAAATTTACATTTCAATAAAGATTTTAAATAAACGATGAAAATTGATATCAAAAATGGGTCGTTCCGGGATCCATTTTGAAAGAAATCTGTTTATAGACATCAATCAGAAAATGGAATTTTTGTTTATAAAGATCAATGTTTATAAGTTTCCATCCAAACGTATTTAAGCGCAAAAATGGAGCTCGAGAAACGCTATTTTTCGTCAGGATATTATTTCCAGAGAAATATTTGTTAAAAATAGTCTAATGAAGTATTTTTTAATTAAAAAACAATATTTTAAAAAAGTAGTTTATCAAATACATTTATACAACTATTTCATCAAGAATAATATTCGTTGAGAAGGATAATAGTGATCGTTAGTCATTCAAGCTGCAGCTACGGTAGATGGATTCCGAGCTGCCCATTGAAGGACTAACGAACTATAATTCTTAATTTTGTGATTATGGTCCAAAATTAGCCTAAAGATGTTCTGAAGAAAATGCTGCCTAGACTTTATTTTCCAATTAACCGTAAGTTTCCTATTTGTGAGTTAGTATATAATATCTTTACTAAAAGTTAATGGATTTTTGCTCCAAAAAATAAATTGTTTTCCAATTT
>VOSG01000004.1:0-105127 GCA_009761265.1 Halicephalobus sp. NKZ332 | reverse complement strand
CGCTCGTGGAGTTCTCAAGGAACGTGGGGTACTCGGACTATGGTCCGGCTTGGTCCCCACTCTCCTCCGTGATGCCCCGTACTCCGCCTTGTATCTCACTTTTTACCGTAAACAACTCTCGATTTTAGAAAGAAGAAAGTTTATTTTTTAAAAATATCTTTTACAAAATTAATTTCAGATGACGTCGAAGTAACTCCGGTCGTAAGGTTCCTCACCGGAATTTGTGCGGGTTTTGTTGCCTGTCTGATCACGCAGCCTTTCGACGTTCTCAAGACCTCAGCTCAACTTTATCCGAAGGAATACAAGTCTTTGGGGATCTCGATTCATCGGATGTACAGTCAACTAGGAACCAGGTCCTTCTTCATTGGATTTGTTCCGAGAGTTCTTCGTCGAGCCCTGGCTGCTGCTCTGAATTGGACCGTGTTCGATGAGGTGATTTTTTCATCCATATTAATATTGATATTTTTTTCAGCTCCAAAAAAGAGTATCTTCTAAAGTATCTTGATGAAATCCTGATCCTTTTCTAAATAGATATTATTTCAATAGGGTAAATTTCGTTTTTCATATTCATACCGACATTACAGTGTTTCAGCTTCAATAAATTATCCTACTTTCCCTGATCAAAAAGCTTAACTCATCTTCTACTCAATGTCTACAAAATGACAATAATTTGCCATGTACTTTTAAACGGGTTTTTTGAGAATTCGGGTCAAAGGAAATAAAGAAAATACTTTGCAACAACATTTGCAACGTTTCATAATTTTGTTTAGATCCCTTTCTCGAAGGAAAAATGGAAGCTAAAAGTTTAATCTTTGAGAAACAATTCTAAAAGGATTTGTTTATAAAGTTGCATTCGGCCCGTGGCATCGATGAAGACGTAAACAGAAAAAGACGATTTTCCAGAAATAAAAGCATTTCCATTCATCTCTTGAAATTTCCTCATTTTTTAATTGAACTAAAATCCACTATATTTCTGTTTTGCTCAAGAAAGTGATGCGAACTCAGGAATGATAAATTTCCTTCGAGATCACTATCATTTTAAAAATAAGCCGAGATCTCGATTAAGTTCCGTCGATCGAAACCTAGCACTCCATCCGATCCGTGTTATAGTCCCGTTGACGAAGACGTTGGGAAAGATAAAGTGGAATTTTGCCAGAGGAGATTGGCGAGAATGGTACTTTGGGCGGATTTAGTTTTCGATCACCTTCAAAGTGCCAGGGATGTCAGTCCGTCTCGAAGTTGCTTGTCACAATTTATTTCTAGATAAGTAAGAAAAGGAACTTTTTCATCGGGAACAATCGGAGAAAATTCGTGCTTAGATACCGCCTTCGAGCTTCCTAAAACATTAGTTTTGCCGCAAAGTTCTGCTTTTTTCTCTCTGACTTTCTGGTCCGGCAGAGTTGTCTGGCCTAAACAGCGCCGAAGGCTCGAAAGCAGCTGTGCCGGCTCCTTTACACTTGCTCAAGGGGCTGATCGGGGTCTTGACGGACGGAAAATTAGATGGACGATGTTCTCGCGGAGAGGACAGCGGATCGGGATACGGGACTTCCTTGAAATTTATCTTAATATTTATCCGATTTAGAATAATTAAATTTACAATCTTTTCGTCAGGAAGGGATTAAGGATAAATATCTATAATTTTTTGGGATATTATTTTTTACGAGAGCCCCGAATTTTTCCGTCTACAGTATTTTTTGAAATTGCGGAATATTTTGTATTTTTGGTGAAGATCGGATTTTAGAGCTTGGCCCCCCGGAGCCAGCTTCAGTTTGAACTCATACGGGACAGAAACAGAAGCAACAAATCAGGCCCTAAGGGCACGATTCGCCAAAACTTGGCCTCCATCTGAAATCCACGTCTCGAGGCAGAAACGAGGTGGATTAGGGTGAGCGAGTGTCTCTCAAGATGCCCGTCTCCATGTCTGCCTCGTCGATGAGACGGTTTTTAAGTTTATGGTCGGTTTCATTTTTTAAGATAACCTTTATACTATTCTTAAACCAGATCTTTCCTGAGATCTATTTTCAAACCTTGGAAAAACAATTTTCAGGCCACTGATCTTCCTTATCTTTGCGATTTTTGTTGTGGATCAAGCTACTACTGTACGTTTTCTATTCTTTTTGATCTACAGTAATCTTTTTTTTTAAGCAAGCAACTTGCCGAGATTGTACTAACCGAGGATGTTTCTGTGTCGGAGACAAAGGTAGCATGGTGAGTAATTATTCTATAATTTAGTTCAGAAGGTTTAATTTTAATTTGATTTTAATTTTAAAAGTTTCAACTTAGTACTATTTTTATTTCAAAAAAATTCACTTCAGTCGTCTTTCGAAAAATTTAGTTTAATTATTTAAAAACACTTTTTTTACTGTCATTTTTAAAGATCTTATTTCCTCACTTTATTTTAAAAAATTCTATTTTAATCAATTTAAAAAACCTCCCTTAATATTTAATTACATATAGTTGTTTTTGATAATTTTTCATTAAAAAAACCACTTCTTTAATTAGATTTTTTTTCCTTAATCAGGGTTTTTGACCTTTTATTTTCTAAAAAAATTTTGACCTTTTTTCGATTGAAAATTTTGGAAGTAGCGTCAGCAACCTACCTCTGTCAATCACTCGGATGTTTAAGTTTGAACCAAAAAGCAAAGTTTTCTCGAGGCTCCGTTTAGAATAGACAACCGAAAGATTGATTATCTTAAACAATCGATAGAATTACTCATTGGCTTTTTTGAGCAATTGCCCCAGCAAGCTATAAATTCCCTCTAGCGACGTTTAGTGCATCGTTCGGCTGATCTTTTCCGCCAACATTTTTCTTCCTTGCGGCTGCCAACATTTGGCCGCAAAATCGATTCGTCTTTGATCTAGATCCGGCTCTGTGTGCGCCGGTGCTTTTTGGCATTAGACAGCCGTACGGGTTTTCGAGATGGAGGTGCCTCAGGCTGAGTGATTGACCCGGTCAGCCGTCGATTGGGACTTCTAGGAAGCTCGAGAGACAGCTGTCCATCCCAAACGATTTTCTAATTTTCAACATGTAATGCTCTAATTAATACTTTCCCAAAAAAACTGCAAAATCAAGAATGCAAAGTGAATTTCAGGGTACTCCTGGCCCCCAGGGCCCTCCCGGCCCCCCCGGCACAAGAGGTTTCCCAGGTCCTGAAGGTCTCCAAGGCCCCAAGGGACAGAAGGGAGCCCAAGGTCCTCCAGGCCCTGTCGGTATGAAAGGAGACAGAGGACCCCTGGGTGTCCCTGGCTTCCCCGGAAACGACGGATCTCCCGGAAGGCCCGGTGAACCCGGTCCCCCAGGTTTGCCAGGTTGGGATGGATGTAACGGTACTGACGGAACGCCCGGCTTCCCCGGTCTCCCTGGACCGCCCGGTCTTCCCGGCTTCCCCGGCACCCCAGGTATCCCTGGTTCCAAGGGTGAACCCGCAATCGGTTTCCCCGGAGCTCCTGGTGAAAAAGTAAACAACTTTGAAGAATAATCTTTAGTTAAATTTTACATCTAGGGTGACAGCGGTATGGCAGGTATTCCCGGAATGCCCGGACCCTCTGGTCGTGATGGATTCCCTGGAGAGAAAGGAGATAGAGGTGATTTGGGACCCCCTGGTCCCCGAGGCCCGCCTGGTGAGCAAGGTCAACCCGGTAATCCCGGAATCGGCAGTATCGGTCCGAAGGGTGATCCTGTAAGGAGATTAAACTAAGACTTTTTAATTTGACTAAAATATTATTTAATTTACTCTTCAAAATATTAACATTGCTTCGATAAATCCGCTTTTAGGGTGATATTGGTCCCTCCGGTCCCCCAGGACCTCCAGGTCCCCGGGAGTTCACCGGTAGTGGTTCTATCGTCGGACCACGAGGGTTCCCAGGAGATAAAGGAGCAAAGGTGAATACCTCTTTTTAATTATCAATTTTTAGGGTGATCAAGGACCTCCAGGTCTGCAGGGTCCCCCGGGTCCAGTGCCTCACACTGGCAGCAAGGGTACTATCGTAGGACCCGTGGGAGCTCCTGGAGCTAAAGGAGAGAAGGTTGGCAAACTAGATAGTTACGCTACGCTTTGCTTTAATTGCTTTTTACAAACATTTAATCGCTTATTGTAGATTAATTTTTACATTTGCCTTTCCCCATTGTTATGTCTTAGAATAGCGCTTTCGATTGATACGGTATTTCGCAGAGAATCCCTGCTTTTTGTTTTCTAACTTCGTCAGATTTCGGCGTAATGGAGTTACATCGGATGAGTCTGTGTGGACAACCTTCTCGCTTTGGTGTTTTGCTTCGCTTCTTGCTTCTTTAAGTAATTACAATAACATTAACAATTTAGGGAGAATCCGGAGAAGCAGGTCAACGAGGTTACAGCGGAATCGCAGGTCTTCCTGGTCATCCTGGATTGCCTGGAATGAAGGGCGAGAAAGGTCTCAGCGGTCCTGCAGGACCTAGAGTGAGTTCTTATTCGTTTCTGTTTCCTGTTAAAACTAAAAGCGATTAGGGAAAAGAAGGTCGCCCAGGTCTCCCCGGTCCCCCCGGATTCAAAGGAGATCGAGGTGTCGACGGACTTCCTGGACTCCCCGGACAAGTCGGACAGAAAGGAGAACAAGGTTTCCCCGGTCGTGACGGATCTAAGGGTAACTCAGGTCCCCCTGGACCCCCTGGTGGCGGAGATTTCTCTGATGGACCCCCAGGTCCTCCAGGTCTTCCTGGTCGCCCCGGCCAGCCCGGTCCTGTTGGAAACGATGGTCGCTCCGGTCCCGTCGGTCCCCCAGGTCCTCCAGGTCTTCCTGGCGGTCCTGGTCTTCCTGGATTGCCCGGAATGGAAGGACTTCCTGGCGAGAAAGGAGATAAGGGTGACTCCGGACTTTCTGGTGCCCCCGGATCCCCTGGTCTGCCTGGTCTTCCCGGACCCCCTGGACAGAAAGGAGAACCCGGTCCTCGCGGAACCCCTGGATTGAGTATCCCTGGTCTTCCCGGAAAGGATGGTCGTTCCGGACTCGATGGAGCTCCCGGAAGAAAAGGAGAACAAGGATTGCCCGGAATGAGAGGTTCGAGTTTTTATATCTAAAAATAAAATAATGGAATTATTTCTAGGTCCTCCTGGTGACTCTATCAATGGCTTGCCAGGTCCTCCAGGTCTTCCCGGTCTCCCAGGTCCTAAAGGTTTCGACGGACGAGATGGATCCCCCGGTCTTCCGGGTATCCCTGGTTCCAAGGGTGACCGAGGAGGAGAGTGCTCCGCCTGTGCTCCTGGTATGAAGGGTGAAAAGGGTGCTGCCGGATTCCCTGGCATGCCTGGTCCTCAAGGTGATCGCGGTCTTCCCGGTATCCCTGGAGCTCTCGGAGACCCTGGAGATGATGGTCTTCCTGGACCTCCAGGTCAGACCGGCCCCTCAGGTCCCCCCGGAAATGATGGACTTCCTGGTGTTCCTGGTCAGAAAGGTGAACCTACTCGATTGACACTTCGTCCTGGCCCCCCTGGTTACCCTGGTCTCAAGGGTGAAGGTGGCTTCCCTGGCACCCCCGGACAAGAAGGACTCCCTGGTAAAGATGGATTCCCTGGAACCCCCGGACTCCCTGGACATCCCGGAGAAAAAGTAAAACTTCAGATTTCCCGAGCTGTAAATTATTTCCGAATTTCAGGGTGAACCCGGACTTCCTGGTCTTCCTGGAAAGCCCGGCAGAGATGGAGAACCCGGATTCCCCGGTCTCAAGGGTGAAGCTGGTTACGGTCAACCCGGACTCCCTGGTCTACCTGGATCCAAGGGAGAATCTGGTCTTCCTGGTCAACCTGGCCTCCAAGGTCCTCCCGGTCTCCCAGCGCCTCCTGCTCAGGTCCGTCCTGGAGATCGAGGACAAGACGGACTTCCCGGTCTCCCTGGTCCCAAGGGTGAATCTGGATTCCCTGGTCAACCTGGCAAAGACGGAGTTCCTGGTCTCCCCGGACTCCCCGGACCCAAGGGTGATTCTGGATTCCCAGGCCAACCCGGACAAGATGGACTCCCTGGACTTCCTGGAGAGAAAGGACTTAACGGTAATTTGCTTTTGAGATACACGGCTCAAAACTGACTTTCAGGTTCCCCTGGCTTCCCTGGACTCCCCGGAGCTAAGGGAGACTCTGGCTACCCCGGACAACCTGGATTCCCTGGAGCTAAGGGAGAGCCCGGTCGCGAGATCCCCGGCCAACCCGGTCCCCCTGGATTCCCCGGACTTAAAGGTGATGCTGGACTCCCTGGACTTCCTGGTGGCCCTGGATTGGAAGGACCCCCTGGACCTCCTGGTATTTCTGGAGAAAAAGGATTGGATGGTTTCCCTGGTCAACCTGGTGCCCCTGGATTCCCTGGACTTAAGGGAGAACCCGGATTCCCCGGAACCCCTGGACAAGAAGGACCTCAAGGACCCCCTGGTCTCAACGGCTCCCCTGGTTACCCTGGCGACAAAGGACAAGACGGACTCCCCGGTCTTCCTGGACTGCCCGGATCTAAGGGAGAATCCGGATTCCCAGGACAACCTGGACAAGACGGACTTCCCGGACAACCCGGTCTTCCTGGAACTAAAGGCAACCCTGGATTCCCCGGCGTTCCTGGAAATAAGGGAGAGCCCGGATACCCTGGACAATCCGGACTCCCTGGCTCCAAAGGATTGGACGGACTCCCTGGACAACCCGGACTTCCTGGTCAGAAAGGAAACTCCGGAGCCCCTGGACACCCTGGACAAGACGGACTCCCCGGACTGCCCGGACCCAAAGGAGAACGTGGATTCGACGGACTTCCCGGACAGAAGGGAGAGAGTGGCTTCCCCGGACAACCTGGTCTCAAAGGTGATTCTGGTCTGCCTGGTTCTTCTGGTCTTCCTGGACCTCAAGGTATTTTTTCAAACTTGGAGTTTCTTGTACTTATCTGAATATTGCAGGACCTCCCGGAGTTCCTGGTTTCCCTGGTACTAAGGGAGACTCTGGTCAACCAGGCTATGGTCTTCCTGGTCTTCCTGGAGAGAAGGGTCTGTCAGGTATCCCCGGCAAACCCGGTCGTCAAGGTGCCCCTGGAGGTCCCGGCCTCGACGGTGCCCCTGGATTCCCTGGACTTAAAGGAGACTCTGTAAGTTCTCTACTAAAATTATCATCAAAGCTAATTGTCTCTTTAGGGTCTTCCTGGCCAGCCTGGACTGCCTGGACAAGACGGTCTTCCTGGACTTCCCGGCCCCAAGGGAGACTCTGGATTCCCTGGTCAACCTGGTCAACCCGGACTCCCTGGAAAAGAAGGTGCTCCTGGTGTTCCTGGAATTCGCGGAGACAAAGGAGAATCCGGACTTCCAGGTCTTCCCGGAGACCGTGGACTTGATGGACTTCCTGGACTCAAGGGAGATGGTGGATTCCCCGGCCAATCCGGACTTCCTGGACTTCCCGGACCGAAAGGAAATTCCGGAGCCCCTGGATTCCCTGGACTTAAAGGCTCTCCCGGAGGCCCTGGACAAGATGGACTACCTGGTCTTCCTGGAGAAAAAGGAGACGCCGGCTACCCCGGACAACCCGGTCGAGACGGACTCTCCGGTGTCCCCGGACCCAAGGGTAACTCTGGCCTCCCCGGTCTCCCCGGTGCCCCCGGAAACACTGTCAACGGACTCAGAGGTGAACCCGGAGTTCCCGGTTTGCCTGGAAAAGATGGTTTCCCTGGAATCCCCGGACCCAAGGGAGATGCTGGTCTTCCTGGCTACCCCGGAGCCCCTGGAGCCAAGGGAGAATTCGGTTCCCCAGGTTTCCCTGGTGTCAAAGGAGAACCCGGACTTCCTGGTATTCCCGGTCGTCGTGGAGAAGATGGGCTTCCTGGTCCTTCTGGTCTTCCCGGAAGTCCAGGATTCCCTGGCGAAAAGGGAGATTCTGGTCTTCCAGGTCTTCCTGGCCCTCTCGGACCTCCTGGTATTCCTGGTCTCAAAGGTATTTTTTCTCCAATGTTCAGAGACAATGCTTGATTTTCAGGTGAATCTGGTCTTCCTGGCTTCCCTGGCGCTAAAGGAGACCACTGCCAGCCTGGTCTTCCCGGACTCCCCGGAACCCCTGGACAGAAAGGAGAATCTGGTCTTCCTGGTCTTCCCGGAGCTGAAGGTAGACCTGGTTTCGACGGTACCCCCGGTCTGCCTGGACCCCCAGGACCCCTCAACGAGGTTCAACCCGGACCCAGAGGAGAATCCGGTCCCCCCGGTGTTCCTGGAATCCCCGGCGAACGCGGTCTTCCCGGCTTGGACGGTCCTCCAGGACCTTCTGGTTCGTTTACTTCGAATTAATGAAATTCATAATGTTCTTTTCAGGCTTGCCCGGTCTTCCAGGACCTAAGGGAGAACCTGGTTATCCTGGCACTCCAGGATTGCAAGGTGAAAAGGGCACTTCAGGCTTGCCCGGCTTCCCTGGGCTCGAAGGTCCTCCAGGTCCCCCAGGTCCTCCAGGTCTTTCTGGTGCTCCTGGTCCTGCTGGCCCATCCTACAAAGATGGTTTCGTCATCGTCACTCACAGCCAGACCACGAACGTTCCTCAATGTCCTCAGGGCACACAGAGGCTTTGGGACGGATACTCCCTACTCTACATGGAAGGAAACGAGAAGGCCCACAACCAAGATCTAGGTCATGCAGGATCTTGTCTCCCTAGGTTCTCCACCATGCCCTTCTTGTTCTGCGACTTCAACGACGTGTGCAACTATGCTTCCAGAAACGACAAGAGTTACTGGCTTTCCACCGGAGCCGCCCTCCCCATGATGCCAGTCTCGGAAGGAGAAATCGAGTCCTACATCTCCAGATGCAGTGTCTGCGAGGCCTCCTCCAACGTCATCGCCGTCCACTCGCAATCCATCCAGATCCCCAACTGTCCTGCCGGATGGAGTTCTCTCTGGATTGGATACTCCTTCGCCATGCACACAGGTGCCGGAGCCGAAGGTGGAGGACAATCTTTGAGTTCTCCTGGATCTTGTTTGGAAGACTTCAGAACAACTCCGTTCATCGAGTGTAATGGAGCTCGGGGTACTTGCCACTATTTCGCCAACAAGTTCAGCTTCTGGCTCACCACCATCGACGACAATCAACAATTCACTGTTCGTTTTTTCTTATTTTTCAAACTTCATTTTATTATTTTAGATCCCACAAAGCCAGACAGTCAAGGCCGGCAACTCCAGATCCCGAGTCTCCCGTTGCCAGGTCTGTATCAAGAACCGGAACTGAAGTCCGTTTGGGATCTTCCCGATCACTTTGGCCCCAAGTTTCTTAATCTAAAAAATCCTACAGTTTTTCGAATTTTGGTCTCTGATCCCCCGGGGGGACCCCCGTGGCCCCCCATTGAGCTGCCTATGCGAGTGCGAGACTGTCTTTTGTTTTTTTATTTCCTAATATTTTCAAAAACTCACCGCCATATTTGACTGCCAAAAAAATAATGTTTAAAATTTGTTTTTAAAAAAATTAATTTTATTATATCCTTTGGATTCCAATTTTTGGCCTTTGTTCTCACCAGTTATAACTTTGAAAGAATAAAATTTGCTTGAAGTTTTAAATCTGGAATTTTTATTTGCAAAATATTTAAAAATAAAATTCAAAGTTGTGGATTTTCTGATTTTTGATCAGATTGAGGTTTTTGTGGAGATTTGGATCCCGGTTCAGGAGTGGCAGCAGTTACGATGATTGTCGGAATGTCTGGATTGATTTCCGTTGAAGGAGAAATCGGTTTCTGAGTCGGTGTATTTGCCGAATTGGGTGTCGAAATCGAAGTAGAAGTTGATAATGGTGTTTGGACCTCTAGATTAGTCTCTGTCGGAGAAATCAGTTTTTGAGTTGATTGATCTGTAGATATCGAGGTATTAACTTCTGGATTAGTTTCTGTAGGAGAAATCAATTTTTGAGCTGGTGGATTAATAGAAGTTGACACTGATGTTGGAATTTCTGGACTAACTTCTGTTGAAATGGAAGCCGATTTCTGGACTGGTGGATTAGTAGATATTGAAGTCGGGATGTTGGCTTTTTGATCAATCTCCTTCGGAAAAGAAACTGATGATGTTGGAATTTCTGGGTTTATTTCTGTCGAAACAGGAATTGATGTCTGGACCATCGGATGACCCGCAATCGACGAAGAAGTCGGACTAAAATCAGAAGAACATTGTTCATCCCTAAGTTCTGTGACAACTGTTTGGGAGTTTCCTGATACCGTCATCGAGGGTAGTTTTTGTTCAGCAATTTCAGTTGAACTTTGCGGAGTTATTATCTCGACAGGAGTATTTTTTTCAGTCTTCATTGGTCGTTTTCTCGTCCTTGTCGAGTTCGTTTTTCCAGAATTTCTCGCTGCCATTGCCAGTTGTTGTTGTTGATGTTGTTCCTGAGCTACGGTAGACTGAGCCATTTCCTGTTGAAATTTGGCCAAAATCGGAGAAATCCTCGCCATAGCATCACTATTAGCATCAACTTTAATATTAGCTCCACGTTTTTTCGGTGTTGAATTCTTTTTACCTTTTGGTTTAGGTTCATCGTATTTTGACCAATCAATGTTGTCATCATTCAAGCTGTTCGAATCTTGACTCTGAGATAACAAGTGGTCCATCGGCGGGTTCTGGATCAAACTTTCAGAAGACCTCGGGTTCTGGGTGGAGATGGTTATCGTTTGGGGGTTC
Organism: Halicephalobus sp. NKZ332; assembly: GCA_009761265.1. Classification (NCBI taxonomy): domain Eukaryota; kingdom Metazoa; phylum Nematoda; class Chromadorea; order Rhabditida; family Panagrolaimidae; genus Halicephalobus; species Halicephalobus sp. NKZ332. The sequence continues at coordinate 94,504 of VOSG01000004.1, read as the reverse complement.
TGGGGTACCAAATACCGTACTGTCTGAGATCCTCCTATAGGAACTATCATTTCGCCTCGGGATCCGAAAGTGACTCTGGACTGGTCGATGTAGATGATGCCCCTGTTGTCGTCGATGACCATCTGAGAATTGGGGCCTTCCGGAGTTATCTGTCCCCCGGAAGACGAGATGATCCTGGGTTGACCAGGAACGACGGCCTGGACGAGTTGGATCGGCTGAGATACTGTAGACTGTCTTCTGGCTTCGTTCCCGGCATTTTGGAGAGCTTCCCGAAGTTTCGGTTGAGATTGTATCAAAGGAACTTGTTGGAAGTTCGTTGATGGAATAACAATATGTTGCATTTGACCTTGAGATCCAACGATCATCTGCTGTTGAGGAGCAATGATCATCGTCGTTGTTTTCGGATTTAATCTACTTTGTTGAATCTGCATTTGCCTTTTTTCTTCTTTCATCTGTTCCTGGATTTTTCTGAAATTCATTTGTCGATGAGGCAAAAGCTGAGGATTAATCGTTGTGGGATCTTGATAGACGTTGATCTGGCCTTGAGGATAGAAGGACACCGAAGGATCCTGGACCCCTGAAGGCTCTTGAATCCTCGAAGGCTCTTGGATTCTACAGGGTTCAGTAGCCAGGTCCTGTTTCGGTTTCGGAGGTAGGGGGATGGTAGTGATCTGGGCATGGAGAGGGCTGGGGGGTCTAGTGGAGATCGGGGTCTTCGAAGCAACTTCCTTATTCTGATTCACCAATTCCGATGGTATTTGCTAAAGATTTTTTCTTTAAAAGAAAACAAATTTCAAATTACCGTATTCTTCCTTGGTAAATCGTGATGCGTGACGAGAGCGAACGAATTGGATTTCGTCGAGGGTGGTCTCGTGTTCCCAGAAGCTACAGTCACCATCTGACTTTCGGTAGGAAGTGGTTTCATTGGGTCGTGGTGAGGCCCGGGGAGAGGAGAAGACTCGATGTTATGGGATACCTGGGTCGGGATCCTGGGAGAAGAAGGCTTCCTATTCAGAGAGTTTGCAGGAGCCGACAATCCTGGCTTCGTGGAGACAGGATTAACTCCCTGAGGCAATGAGGAGGCCACGAAATACACATTTGGGGAGTTTGGAGCGAAATTCTGATTCATGGGGATCATTACACTTTGAGGAATTTGGGAGACTGGAGGAGTGAAAGATCCGGAACCTCCGTAAGCATTCGTTGATTGCTTCGGAGTTGATTCCGACTTTCCGTTTTCTGTTTTTTTCACTTTTTGTTCTTCCTGCTTCATCACAGAACTCGCCGCACTTAGGATTCTGTTGATGACTTCTTTTTTCGAGTCTTGTTCTTTCGAATCATCTTTTGATTTCTGAAAAAAATTAATTCAATAGAAATGTTTTCAAAAAATAAATAATTTAATAAAAATATGCGAAAGTGAAAAATTACATTTGAATATTTTTTATTTTCGACACGTCGCTTTTTGCTTGGAGGAGCAACCAGGGGTTCTGTACTCGTAATGACGTCACCGATCAGCTTATCCACATCGACCTCGCGGAAATTGTTATCCGGGATTTCCAAGTTTTGGTCCATGTAAGGATCGTTAAAAGAAGAAAGTCTGCTACAGAGATGTCTTTTGATTTGGATGAGGTGTTTTGTTTCCTTCTTTACTCGAAGGAGATGATACCTCAATTTCGCATTTTTCTGAAATAAAAAAGTCGAAATTCGCTTAAGGAACAAAACAAACCTCAGCTATTCTTTCGTAAATTTTCACCAGTCTGTCCATTTTCCGGATGTACTTTTCCGATTTTGGAGAGAACGGTCGTCGGACGTGATCCACAGTATCCATCGTGGTTTTCTTGATATCTCTCCTTCCTTTTATTTTTTTAACAACCTTTTTCTCGGAACTCGGAAGATTTTCGATAGAAGTGATATCTTCCATTTTTTAAAAGTAAATTTCGAAGAAAATTGACGCAATGTTCGGAATGGATTTATGGTCTTCTGGAGAAAAATATCATGAAGATAGATCCACTGAAAATTTTCTTTGAGAAAAAGGAAATAAGTTAGAAAATGTTTGCCAGTTAGATATCTTTATATGGAGGATTTTTGGCAATCTGTTCTAATCAACAAATTCTTTCATATCAGTCTTTTTTTTTCGAGATTTGAGTTATTCTAAATTATTTAAGATCTCATAATTGTACATAAGAACACCCTGTAAACACATTTTTTGAGGTTTCACATGCATTTATTTAAACCTCCCGATTAAAAAGAATTTGGTGATATATCATCATGGATATTTTATGACAATTTTCATATATGAATATACCAAATTAATTCGACTTATAGTCATCTTTCACAATGTTTTCGAATTCGATCAGACTGATTTCATTTAAGAAAGAACTAATTAAACGGTTGTCATAAATTTTGCGATTAATCCCTAATCCATATCCATGTTGACAGATATCCACTTTTTTAAAACTATTTTTACATTGAATTTTAACCCCTCATACTGTTTGGAAAGACATAAAGAATAAAAATATATGATAGTAAACAAGCTGACTATCAAGTACAAAGTATGTAGGAAGGTCAACAGGAATTTTCCATGATCGAAAGTTCCAAAAAAAATGTCAAAAAAGATTACGAATTGATCAGAGTCTGAGAGCAACACACATTACTCGAATAAAAAAATCTGAGTTTGACTCTAAAATTCCACGAATCAAAAATATAGAATTCGATCATTTTTAATAAGAAGATACTTTTAAATTTATTTTAAATATTTATTACTAGGGAAACAATTATTCTATAAATACTAATATCAAGGTTCAGATTAATTCTGTAAATATATCAGAGTGTCCTAAGGAAGATATTAATATTGAAATATTAAAAAACCGAAAACAAGATTCCAAACTTACCGAAGAAAATACTCGATATATGAATTCTTTCAAATATCCAAAAGAATTTACTACAAATATTTCAACAATATAACTCAATTTACAAAATACTCCAGCTCAACATAGATAATTTCTAACAAAAAATAAGATGAAGGAAATTATCCAAGTAGAAAAGCAGTAGAAAGAAGCTAAAACTGGCAAAAACCAGGAGTCGACATCGGCTGGAGCGGGAAATGGAAAACAGGGTTCTCGAGGGGAAAACTGGCTCGTTCACTGCTTGTTTTCTCTTCATGAAGTTCCTCTGTCCGAGAAGATGTCGAAAATCCAAGTATCGTATCCTTCTGAAGACGTTCCAGAATCAGAATCAACTTCAATTGATGGAAATCCAGAAACTCGTTTCCACGAAAATTCTTTTTCCATGAACTTTGACTTCGAAAATAACATAGAAAATCTTCAAAAAAACGAAATTGTCGAACCCGAGATCTACATCCTTGGTGGATCTACAAATTTGGTCGTCGCCGAACATCAATGTCTTCTTTCTGGTCGATTGGAAGATTTTTTAAAAAATTTCAAACAAAATTCCAAAAAATCCGGATTAAACAAAATCATTGAGAATTTTTGCATCGAATATATCAACGAGAAAGTGAGTTTTATATGGAAGAGCAATTATTCTTAATGAGTTTTTTAGCTTCAAGAAAATGTCGAACTAGATTTTGAAGAATTCGAAAAAGTAGTCTATGAAAAATGTTTGGAAAAACTCCAGAAATCCCTCGTTGAAAAAACTCGGACCGAAGCTCTGATTCTTTCCGAACAGTGTACCGTACCCGAAGTCCTGGCTCCAGATGTAGTTGTTGATTTATTAAAAAAATCTGTCCCTGGATTTGTTTACAACTTTCCGAATTCAGAAAAATTCCAAAAATCGATGACAATTTATGATTTCATTGGTAAACTTTGCTTCTGCGGATTGCCATATAGACTGGAAGAACACTTCATCGCCAAGGAAATCAGGATTTGCTCAATCCATTGGGAACCAGTGGGAAAAAAACAAGTGATTTATTTCTGGATGAAGGAGGATGATTTCATCGAAAACGGTCTAGTGATTAAAAAACCTGTACTTAAAAACTGTTCTTTTGCGGATGATAATGAGCTTTAATTATTTTTGTACTTTTATGTTCAATAATTTCAATTTTGTTTATTCGAAAATTTTAATAAATTTTCCTCAAAAATCATGCAGATAAATTCTTTTCCAAAATTTCACTAAAATCGTATTTTTTAATTTTTTATCATCCACAGAGCTCTGGATAAATTTGTACAAAACAAAGATAATTTGGATTTGTTTGATTTTAATAAAGGTAAAAGAAAGCTGTTCAAATATTTCCAAACAAAAATTTCAGTGTTCTTCAATCTTTTAAATTTATTTTTTTAATGAAAAAAGCAATAACAATATTTGTTGAAGTACTTTTAAACAGAGGTTTCGATATTTGAAACAAAGTCAAGTTAGCATTTTTTGCTGAAATGTTTGCAACTAAAATGTCACTTCTCACATGAATATCTTTCTAAAAACAAAATTGCGGAAAGATTTTGTTTTATTTTCCCCCGTATGTTTCCACATTCGATGATCTTTAAAAAACAGATTTTTGTCCGATAAAAAAAGTACAGCAAATGTTATAATTGAGATTCGTCTTCAAAAAATTATTTGATCTTTTGATCCCAGGATTTCGAATTACAAAAAATAAAATGGCTAAAAACACTAATTTAGGAAATTAATTTTTATTTTGAAGGAAATTTAAAACACTTTAATTAAAAGAATTTTAATTACAGTGCTTTTTATTTCAAAAGAAATTAGGTATTTCTTATTTTTGTATTTAAAAATTCCAAATCTTATTTTTCTTTTTTAATAAAGAACACTTTGAGAAATTTTGTTTCGGAAATATTCCCTAAGTTTGTGTTTTTTAATGGCAAAAAAACACATTTCTTATGTGTAAAATTTATTTTTTTGCATAAAAATAGGCGGGCTCTAGGGCTATCTCTTCATTGTGGTTTTTTCGTCGAGGGGGATTCCCTTTTATTTAAGGGCTTGGAAAATATTTAGTCAGAGGCTTCAAAAAAAGCAACTCTACGAAAGCAGAGGCTTTCCCGAGTTTCTTTTCGTCTCGCTTCTCTCAGTTGAGCTCAGTCGCTTCTGGGAAACCCCTTTTTGTGAGAATTTGCAAATCTCTTTATGAAACTTTTCTGTGCACTTTAAATTTCATCTTTGATTCCTTAATTTTACTGTTATACCGATATCCCTCAAAATCGGATAAACTTCGAGTATTAATATAAAAACTAAAAATCTGGGAATTTTCAGGATTCTTTAGCTTTCGAAATTGTAGAATGGAATTTTGTCATTTTTAAAATTCATTTTGAGATAATTTTATAAAAATACTTTGTTTTGAAGCTAACAATAAAAAACTGTTCTGAAATTTTTTGAACCCCAAATATTTGTGTCGAAATGAACCCACAAAAATATTTGTTTGTAGTTCTTCAATAATTCTATTTTGGAAACTATTAATGGGAAAAATGTTCTAAAATTTTTATGAATTTCTCAAAGTAATTTCTCAAAATAATTTCATAAAATACTTATTTACAGATTTTGTCATGTAATTTTCAAAGTTAGTAATGAAGAAATAGTTCTGAAATGCCTACATTTTTCGAAATTTCTCTTGAGAAGATTTCTCAAAATATATTTGCTTACAATTTCGAAAATAATGCAATTTTTATTAAGTTATTGACAAACCTCATTAAAAGAGTGTTTTTACGAACAAGTTTGTCAAGTCGCTTTGTCATATTTTCACCTGGGCTTGGTTCGTTTTTTTCCGATCACTTTTTGTTCCACCAAGGAAATTTCCATCATGACGCGAACCTTATTTATTCTCCAAATTTGCTTTAATCATCTGAATCTCACATCATTACCCACACCTGCCCCCTCTATCCTCTTCTGCGGGAAAATTTCCCAAATTGAAATGTAAAAAGTATTTTTTAAACTTTTGACAAATTCTTATTCAGAAACCTTGCAAAAATCACGTTTTTTCGCATTGTTTTTGGTCTTTCTGGGGACCAGGTACAGCTGACCTCCCTTTGTTTTCAATGTGGACTTTGATTTTGAAACTAGAAGAATTCTTTGATCGCCTTTCCGTTGGGTTGTTTTTCGTTGACAAACAAGATTTCTTCGCTGAGCTCCTGTTCCGCCCCTTTTTATCAAGACCCTGGATCTTGATTAGTATAAATTAAAAACCACAAGGCTTCGGATCCTTATCAGCATAAGTTGTGAAATTTTTTGACTCTAAGTTTTGAGATCTAGAGTTTTGGTCATTATAAATTTTCAGAAATTTTAAAACTCTTAAATTTTTGAAATTTATATTAATCAGAATTTGAGCTCTTTTTGATGAATATGAATTTTTAGGAATTTAAGAATATTTTTGGTCGTTGTGAATTTTAAAATTTCGAGATTCCGAACCTTGATCATTGTAAATTGGAAAATTCCAGGCCTCTGGACAAATATCTCTCATCAGGATGACTCTTCTTAGAAACCTCCAAGGATTCAGCAGACACATTCCGAAACTCATAACTGTTTCTGGTTAGTTTTTAAATTCGAATTTTAAGATCATTTTAATTACCTTAAATTTGGAAAGTTTTCAAAATAAAGTCCGTCTTCCAGATGCTTCTTTCAACCAGAAGCTCTACATCACGAAGAGTGTCAAAGACGACAGTCCCCGAGTGATTGCTCGTCCTGAATTCCAGCAACCGAAACCTTCGGAGCGAATCGGGATCAAGACTCCTGTTGATGTCTCCAGAAGCCCCACTCGCTTGGGCAGGAAGGCTTCCCTCGTGATCTTCGACAAGGACGGGACCCTCATCTGCTTCCACAGTATGTGGGTTCCCTGGACTCTGGACGTGACGAAAAAGCTGACAGAGGCGACGAACTTGGACATCTCAACGAAGGTCTTCAAGCTCCTGGGGTTCTGCCCCGTCGAGAAAAAGGTCAAAACTGGTCTTCTCGCAGAGGGTACTATGAACCAGATAAGACAAAAAATCGTGAATCTCCTCATCGACCACAACGTCGACAGAAAAACCGCAGAGAAAATCGTGAAATCCAGCGTCATGGATTGTAAAACGAGTTCTCCGGAAACTCTGAAACAGATCCACGACTTAAGAACCTTGTTCAGGAAGTTGCAGGAACACAACGTCAAAATAGCCATTTGCACAGCTGATAGCAGGTGGGTTTTTGAAACATATTTTCGTCTTAAACAGCTGTTTCAGAGAAGGTACAATCACTACATTAAAAAGTCTTGAATTGGAGAAGTTCGTCGACATTGTGGTGTGTGGGGACGATAGGGGCACTCAACCCAAGCCGAACCCCCACAATGCTCTCTCCATCTGTCGTGCACTCAATATTGATCCTGAGGTGAGTAAATTTAATCAGCTTTATCTCGAGAGAAGGCGAAAAGTAATTTGTCCAATTTCGGTATGACCGGAAATGTGTTTACGTGGTTTTGAAATGACCAAGAATTAATGTCCATTCCCCAAATAAATAAAAGTTAATCTGCTTGATCCCAAAAAAAGCAGAAATTAATTTATCCGATTTCGAAATAACTAAAATTTTATTCTGCATATTTCCCAAAAATAAAAGTTGACTCATTAAACCTTGAAAACCTAAATGTTTAAGAAAATCAATTTGTTTAGCTTTTTTTGTATGGGTAATTTTGCAAACTTATTTTGAATTAGACACTTTAAGTACTCGAAATAACAAAACAAACAATAATTCTCGAATCTTCCAGGATGCTTTGATGGTTGGTGACACACTCGCTGACATGGGAATGGGAAGATCGGCGAAACTCGGAGCAACAGTGGGAGTTCTCTCTGGCATCGGGGAGTCTCACGAACTCCTGCCTCATGCAGACCATCTGGTTGGTTTGATGACGTCATAAACAGAAAAAATAAATAGTAATTTTTAGGTGGAACATGTGGGACACTTGTTGCCGATCGTTCTCGACCACAGGCCTTTGGCAAAATGAAGTAATTTAATAACTTAAAAGTTGCATATTGCGACTTTTGGAGAAACGAGTGAAGCTCTGGATCTCAAAATCAGAGCTTATCCTAGACGACGGTATCCGTTTTAGGGACTTGAACGAGTTCTCTTGGACTTCTAGAAGATCACATATGGATTAATTACATTAATATGAATTGATATAAATTCATTTCCCAGTTTGCTGGCCTTCATCCATCAACGCTTGCTCTATGAGAAAGTCGATTGTATTTTATGTGCCTATATCGAGTTTTGTATCGAGTAGTTATTTAAAGTAAAGTGTTATACACTGCAAGTTGTGAAATCCAAAACGTAAAAAATCGGAGAGTCGAAAGAGCTCGTATTTCATTAAAACAGGAATTACAGGGTTTATTTGAGTTTTATGAGCTTGATGAATTGTAGCCGAAGAATCTGGAATAGAAGAAGCCTTGAAATTAAAGATAAAAATTTACAAATTTAGGAAAAACATTTATCAGTCGAATACTCTTATAGAAAAAACTTTCGACAATTTTTATTTTCGAACTATTTATTACTTTTTCGTTGAGTATGAGTCATTTTTGAATTGATCTTGATTTTATTTGGATTTTAGATTTTATATGGAAATAGTTTTTAAATAGATTCTATTGGGAAATTTCCACACATCTACCGAAAGGTCCATGTCATAATGAATAAAATAACATCATATGGCGCATTAAAAAATTCCATATATGAATGCATCAATTTAATTCAATTCATGAAAGAAAAGATATCACAACTCCATTTTCCCTTAATGTAGATCAATGCAAATTCACCTCATTATCACTAGAAACGGATTAATGGAGTTTATAGCATCAAAGTAAATACAATATTCATAGGGGAACACTCTGCTTCTTTTGAGTGTTCCTCATGTTGATCAGGAATAGGTTCACTTTACTATCATCGAAGCTAATTGATCTGCTTTCTGATGATCAATTTAATATCCACTGAGCTAGGATATGTTCATTTCATTATCCTCAAAAGTTGACTGATTTGCTCTTCAGTAGTAAAGTCAGTATTGTTTTAGAGTATACTTTTTTTCTCGAGATTTGATTGATCCACTTTTTCCTAGTCAGTTCGACATCCAATGATCTAATATATGTTGATTCTGTCATTGTTAAAACTATATTTTATAGTAATATAGTGAGTACTCATTGTGGATCTCGTTTCAGCTGTTCGCTTGGCCTCCATCTGCATTCCGTCGAGATGATGCGGTTGTATTCCACTCGCTTCTTCTCGACAACTTCATCAACAGCATTCAGAGTCCGTACTACCAGCTATCAAGATAGTTTCAAACCGGGTTATTTTACTCCTGAGCTTCCCGATGGCGTGAAACCCACTCACATCATCGTCGGAGCTGGTTCAGCCGGATGTGTCCTGGTATGTTTACATCACTTTCAAGACTAATTTCATATCTATTTTCATACTTTGTATCGACACCTATATTAATTTTACATGGATCCTTTTATTAATTTTTATGATGATTATATCAACTTCTATAATTTTCATATAGTTTCGATATATAAATTTTAGGCCAACCGATTAACAGAAAATCCAGATAACAAGGTGGTTATCATAGAAGCTGGACCGAGAGACCACTGGTGGAATTGGAAAATCCACATGCCCGCGGCCCTGATGTACAATCTGTGCAATGACAAATACAACTGGTATGATAATTCTTCTATGAAGGATTTTGATATAAAAATTCTAGGTTTTATCACACAGTCGCTCAGAAAAATATGAATGACCGTGTGATTTACTGGCCTCGAGGTCGGGTTTAGGGCGGATCGTCGTCACTGAATGCCATGGCCTATGTCAGGGGCCATCCCCAGGACTACAACAGATGGGAGAAGGAGGGTGCCAAAGGATGGTCTTTCAAAAACTGCTTGCCATACTTCAAAAAGGCTCAGACTCATGAATTTTCCACTGGACCTGGAGACAAATTTCGAGGACACGATGGACCACTTCACGTTTCTCAAGGAAAATGCGAAAACCCTCTTCATCAAGCATTCATGGCCGCTGGAAAAACTCATCCAGTGGGGATCACAGAAGACATGAACGGATTCAAGCAGGAAGGTCTCGGACCGATGGATATGACCATCAAGGACGGAATCCGATGGAGTGCTTCCAGGGCTTACTTGCAGCCAGTAGGATCTATTTTTTCAAAAACTGTCAAAGAATCTTTTTTTCAGATTTTAAACAGACCTAATCTCTACACTTCCAGCGGAATTTACTGTACGAAAATCCTCTTCGACAAGAACCGAGCTATAGGAATCGAGTTCATCCGGGGACAAGTGATAGCGGGAGCTACTGAGATAGACTCTTTTAGCAGGGAGAAGATCTATTGCGAGGAAGCCGTTATTCTTTCCGGCGGTGCTATAAACTCTCCTCAGTTGCTGATGCTAAGTGGTCTGGGCCCTGCAGATCACCTGAAAGCCCATGGAATCCCTCTCGTTCAGCATATGCCTGGAGTTGGAAATAATCTTCAAGATCATTTAGAGATTTATATTCAAGAGAAATGCAGCAAACCGATTACTCTTTATAATCAGAGTTCGTGGAAATTCCCTCATAACATGGTCAAAATCGGTCTTCAATGGTTCTACAATCAGACTGGTCTTGCCGCGAGCAGTCATCTGGAATCTGGAGGTTTTGCTCGATCCCATCCTGATGTGGGTTTTTAAACATTATTTAAACCAATGACGTTATGACTAAGATAATTAGAATTCTTTATATTATTTGGATTTTCATGTTGATGAAATTATTTTGTTTCCAGATCGAACACCCAGATATTCAATTCCACTTCCTTCCATCGACAGTTCATGACGATGGCCGTAAACCCGGCATTTGCCATGCCTATCAGGTTTATCTTTTATTTAATTCTATTTAAATTAAATTTTTTAGGTTCATGTTGGGCCTATGAGGTCGAAATCTCGCGGATATATTCGTCTGCAAAATCGGGATCCCAGAAGACATCCGCATTTGAATCCTAATTACATGGATCATGAGGACGATTGGATCGAATTCCGTAGGTGTATCGAAGTATCTCGTGAAATTTTCGCCCAAAGTTCCTTCGACGCCTTCCGAGACGGTGAACTCGCCCCGGGTCCGGAGTGTAAAACACAGGAACAGGTTTGTTTGAGGTCCTTACTGCTAATCTAGGGGTTTTCTCTACCTTTCAGATTGATAAGTTCATTCGGGAAAAAGCCGCGTCCGCTTATCATCCATCGTGCACATGTAAGATGGGCCTCAGTTCTGATTCTGAAGCCGTAGTTGACGGAGAAACTATGCAAGTTCATGGAACGGAAGGCTTGATGGTGGTGGACGCCAGTGTGATGCCCTCCATAGTCAGCGGTAATCTGAATGCTCCGACGATAATGTTGGCGGAGAAAGCGGCGGATATCATCATGAAGAAGTCCCCGTTGTCTCCAGAAGATCCTCCTATATGGAAACCTGGTTCAAATTAACTTATTTTTCTGAATATTATTGGTCTAGATTAGGCTCATTAGGATTGTTATTGAATGTTGATTTTGGATTTTTGGACACTCCGAGATGTGTCCTGTTGATGCAATGAAATATTGCCCTTGGTCGAGGGAAGCACGACTTTTCAGATAAGATATTTTTTTAACGGGGTTTCCTTAATTCCGTCAACATTGAAAAATTCTTCTCCTCTTTGGACTCATTTGAGAAAATGATAAATTTCCCTTGTAGCGAAAGTCAACCCCAGTTTTTATGAGCTGTCCAGATTAATGGGGTGGGGTTAGGGCAACAAAAAAGAAAGGTATAATATCAACAGCGAATGGAAATAAAACTTCAATCACTCAAATTTTTTTGTTGCTTTCATTTAGAAAAATCTTTTGATTTTCACCAAAAAGAATTTGTTCGATGTTGATCCACTGAACAATTAAGATAAATATCCTCTCGTGGTCTTGTTTTTCTCGAACTTTTGCCTAGTACGAGTAAACTTTAGATGTCAATTACGAAAAGAATTTTTTTCTGAAAATGTCTATAAATAAATCTTTAAAATAGTTTTTTTACGAAAAATTTTAAAAAATAAATTATTAAAAATAATTCTTTGAATAATTCGTTTTAAAAAATACTTTTTAAAATTGTTTTCCCATAGATTTTTGAAATAACTCATTTTCGACCAAAGTTCTGAAATTCTTTAAGCAAATACTCCCTTCGTAGCGCTTCCAACGAGGTGAACAGAGCCATCAGTTAATTCTGATGTTTTGAGTTTTATTTATTTCCCCCTTTTCGGACTTTTTAAAGTTTTTCCTCTAAAAAATTCCTGCTTTTTACTTTCCCGGGATTTTATGAAAATGAAAGTTTTTGACTTTGCTGATCCATTTCGAGTTACAGTGAAAACGATGGCTTTTATTGTTCCGGTTGTAAGAAGAGATTTTGTACTGTATAACTCTGCTGAGAAAAAGAAGGAAAGATCAATTTCCAATCCTCTTGAAATGAGGAAAAAGAATGAACCATCACGTAAGTTCCAAAAAGTCTGGAATCATGTGACTTGTTTTTTCCAGGAAAACTATCTCGCTCGACAGAAATCGTTGGCTCTTCCCCACTTTTATCACCAACTTCCAAATCCGCCCCTGTGACCCCTATGAGAAGAAGAAGCCACAGAATATCCATCAGAAGACTGAGCTCAGAATTCGAGGACCCCGAATGCCCCCAAAGTGCCCCTCCGAACCTCAGTCAAAGACACGTCAGATTCGGGTTTTTGGAGGAAATCGAGTTCAATGAAAATGATGAAAATGAGGAACAAATTTTCGATAACGAGCCCTATACTCCTACAAAATCTACAGTAATCCAACCATGTTTGAAAATGCCAAACAGATCCTGTGCCCTGGAAGCTACAGTACCTTCTTTCAAGAAAAATGCGATGTTGAAGCTGGTTACTTTCTGTTCCAAAAGTTGATTAGTTTCTTTGTAAAAAATTTCCAAAACGTGTCCATATTAAATTTGAAATTGTACTTAAATCTCGATAATGTTTCCTTGTTCAAAAGGAATAAAAAGTTCAAAAATAAAATCTGGAAATAAAATTGGAAATAAAAGTAAGTATAAAGTCGAAAACAAAAACAGAATCTTAAAAGTCATAATTAAAAGTTCAAGTTTCTTCATCGAAAAAAAACTATAAAATCCGTAGTTCCTGATTTATCCCGGTTCAAAAATGATCAGATGACGACACTGTTTAATTTGTTTTTTTCAACTGAACTTTCCTCAACTAGCAGTTTAAAAAAATAAATTTGTACCATTATGAAAAGCAAAAACAATTTTTTCTGCAAAATCCAGGAATTCCAATCTTGTTTTTTTAATTATGGAAATTAAAAACATTCATTTTTATGAAATTGTCTCGACACATTTTCCAAAATTTTCGGATAAATAACTTTTGTTTCATCATTTTTTCTGAAATCATCGTTTTGTAAATAAGTGATTGTTCCTATGACTCTTTCGATACGGATTTTCGAAATGCTTAAGACAGTTCAAAATCCTCAATTTCGTATTCTCTTTTCGAAATCATATGAATACAAATAACAGAAATATTTTTGGGGATAATCTCAAAATAATTTCTAGATTTTGTTATTTCATATTTTGATTCCAGGAGTTTTCGTAAGATTCCGAAAGATCTTAATCTTGTGAAAACTAATGAAGTTGATCGCTTTCTGAACAGCTCTTATTTTTTCCAAATATAGAAAAAGAACACATGGTCGCTCTACGTCTATAACAGAAACCCTTCCTTTTGATTACAAGGCCGTTACCCCACCGATGATCGATCCCAAAGCGAAGAAGGGGAGAGAACAGAATGTGATCTTTACTCGTTGTTCGATGAGCGCTCGGAGATGACTCTGGTTTTAAACGCTTTTCCCCCAGACGTCAGTATTGTTCGCTGAATGTTAAGCAGTTTTTATTGATCTAGAACACTTTTCGGCAGATTACAAATACTTTTCTCAGATTTTCGGTGTTTTTCCCTGACATTAGATGCTTTTCTCTGATTTCCACTACTTTTATTTCATATTCGAGTGCCTTTCCCCGATTTTAAGCAGTTTTATCTGGATTTCCAATACTTTTCCTCATGTTTCAAGTTTTTATATTGGTCCCTGAGTTTTAAATACTTCCCCTTCAGGTTCGAAATACCTGTATCCAGGTTTTAACTATATTTCCTTGATTTAAGGCTTTTATCTGGCTTTTTAGTGCTTTGCCCAGATTCGGAATACGTTCAGAAGCCAGTTTTTGCGAAATCTTCTCCCAGGGGCGTTTTTGTTTTCTAAAAAAGTGACAAAGTGTAGAAATTCATAAGTTCGTTTGTTCATTTTTATTTGGGGAATCAGTCTTATTATTTTCTTTAATTTTCCGTTGTCTCATAAAATTTTTCGAGTTCTGTTTCCTGTTCCAAATATGATTTTTATTTATTTCGCGAGATATGGCGAATTTTAGAGATTTGGATTCTTAAAATTCGAGTTAGATTTTGAAACGAATATTCGAAGTTTAGAATTCTAGGTTTTAATACTTTTGGAAACTCGTTTTAGGATAATTTTATTGAAAATACTCATTCCTGGTTTTTTGTATCTTGATTTTGGGACAGATATTCGAAGTTTGTAATTTTGAAAATTTATTTTGAGGCAATTTGATAGAAATTTAACTATTGTTTTTTGCAACAATAAATTTTCCTTTCTGAAATACGTTTGTCTTTCAATTTCATTTTTTTACTTTGATCTATTGCCATAAAATCCGAAAATCAGTAAACAGCTTTTGTTTTTAAAGATCGTTCAAATGTGGGAATTAATTTGTTTTTCCTTCCTTTATCTTTTGAGATAGAATTTTTATTTTTTTAAATAAATTTTTGAATTTTGAAAAATGATTTAAATAAAGTTATTCCTGTCTTCTCATCTGTTGAAATAAACTTTTCGGATTTTAAAAGATTATTTAAATAAAGAAGTTTTTCTTTGTATTTTTCAAAAAAAGTTCTCAAGGTTTGTCCAAATATAGAAATCTTTGTTTTCCAACTTTTGTTTTTGATAAAGAGTTGATCTTTTATCTAGCGCTTCGGAAAATCATTCTTTGTCTACTGTATTCTCAAAAAGAATTTACAACCACTGACCTCAAAAATATTAGAATACATTTTCAGAAAAAATTCCTCAAATTTTACTCAAACTATTAAAAAATTAATAATGGAAAAAGGCATTTCTATCATTTTTAAATTTAATTAAAATTGTTAAAATTCCAAATAAATTTAAAAACATCTTTGTTGTTCTCCGAACTTTACTCATTTTTAATAGTGAAGGAAGTACTTTGTCCTTTTAAATTTTATGAAATATCTCAAGAACACAGTGCAGTGACGTTTGCCTTTCCTGGTCATGTGTATTTTTTCTCCGATCTAGTCGTTCTTTTCTCCTCTATAACAAAAAACGATTTTTTACTTCCATTGTTGTTTGTTTTTCTTCATTAATTTAACGAATTATTGTGAAAAAAATTATCGATTTTTTTCATCAAAGTCTAGATCGTCTTTTATTTAAGTTTTTTTCTATCAACAAAGGTTCCAATAATATAGTGAAGATCTTTAAAAAACTGAAACTTAAATTTTGGATCTAAAACTTAGTTCTTGGAATTTCTTAAAAGTCCCAAGGGTTCACGCCAAGATGATTTCGTGATCATACTTATTTGTATTTTCAAGCAATATGTTTTCAAAATAAAGATTCCAAATTCTAAATTTTAGAAATTTCTAGAAAGCTCATGTCAAAACAATTTCTTAATGGAATTTTGGTCTTTGGTATTAAGATTTTTCAGAAAGAAATCAAAATTTTCAATCCTAACAATTTTTAAAGAATTCGTATCGAGACTATTTCCTAACAACTTCTCTCTCTGATTTTCGTGTCGGTGTGGTTTCTGTAAACATCTGGGAAATCCGGAAAAGCTGTTCTTCGTACTCAGTCACTCCTGTTTCTGTCTCATGGTGATAGAGTTCTTAAAAATCTTAGCAAGAGCGCAAACAAAAACTTTCGACGACGAGGTCCCCTCTCGATGAGCTTCTTTCGAGTCCAGCTCAGTAGTTGCATATAGTCTTTGTTTTGTCATTAATCGAGGAAAGGAGCTCCAGTGCGTTCACCCGTTTTCAAGAGGTCGAGAAAAATCGTTGGAAAAATTAGCCGAGAAAAACGGAAAATAGTTTCGTTTGAAAGCTCTTTTGCTAGGTTGAACTAATCCTTTTGTTTTTGCTGAGATCCTTCGAGAACGATTGCCAATCCACGAGAAAAGTTTAATATTTTCGACGACACAGCTGACGCTTGATGGATTTAAAGTAGCCTGATTTTTCGGACTTTTTGTTTCACTCGAAACTGGCGATTTTGTCCATAAAATTTTCTTATCGACTCTGTTTTTTATTTCTTCCAAGTTTCCACACTCGTGATTATAGTAATCAATAACAATATTATTGTTTGATATTATTTTATTTATTATTTTAATATTATTTTATTTCGTAATCTCTAGACATCTGGTTGTATTGATTGATGACGATTCTATCGATCGCAGTTATTTTATTTTTTAAATCTTAATAATTTCCAAGATTCCTGGGATCGTAATTTTAGTGATCGATAATGACCTTATCGACCGATGGAACTTCATCTTTTAAAGCAAATAGTTTCGAAGTTCTTGCAATCGTACTTTTACCGATCGATAACTGTTCCATCTATCTGTGATATTCCGTGACTTTCCCAAATTCTGTTTCTATTATTTCCAGGCTCGTGATTGTAGTTGATCGATAATCATTACATCAATTGATCAATTTTTTAATTCCAATTATTTCCAAGATTCCCAGTTTCATAATTTCTGTTGATTCACAGTCACTATATCGGCCGATAATTTTTAATTTTATTTCAATTTAAAAGCTATTTTCCAGATGGCGTTGACGCTTCCACTCCAAGTTTTCGACGGCATCTTCCGCTGTTGTGGAATTTCTGGAGGCTTCGAAGGTCCTTCCTGTTCCTCTATCTCCCAGGAACGACTGGCCAAGATCATCATTGGGAACGCTTCACTTACGGATCTATTTAGATGGAGACGGGTTTCTGGAGCCTTCAAACGGGCTGCAGAAGCTCGGCTTTCTTCCTTCACGAGGATCGACGTCCGGATTTACGATGGCCTCGCGGATCTACGAAATCACCATTGTGAAAAAGGTTGATTTATTTTCCTTTGATTTTAATTTTTTACAACGTATTCTTATTATTCCAGACCTAAAATACTTTTATTTTTGTTTTCAAAAATCATGATAAATCAAGTTGTTTTGCATCAACTTGGACGTCTCCTTCTATCCCTTAAAACCGGCTTTTGTTGTTATTCAAATAAAAAAGATCTGAGAAGCAGCTGTTTTTCAAATACTTTTTTCCAAAGAATTGCCAGCTGTTTTTTTTTCTAGAAAGGTCCCAGGATTTTTTTGCAATAAAATAGCAATAATTTTTTAAGAGAATAATTTCAATATTTTTTGGAAACCAATTTTGACATGCCAAAGAAATTTTTATATTTTTAAATTGAAATTTTCAGACACCTTCGAATGGCTCCCTCACGGAAACGTGATGTTGATGGATTTGGGGATGGGTCAGCTGGGGATCGCAGTAGACACAAAAATGAAATCCAACGATGTGAAATCCCTCCTTCGGATTCTGATGGCTTTTAGACATTACGTCGAGGAACTTTTTATGGACAGTCCCATCATCGAGTTGATCGTTTCTCAGATTAATAAGCAACAAGTTAATTTGCTCATTGAAATGCTGAAAATTACGAGGAAAGTGAACGAAAGCCAAAGTTCCGGAAGTCGGGGTTTAATTTCGACTTCTTCCCCAGAAACCATCCCGGGACCCTTCTTCACGAACTTGAAGAAACTAACGATAACTTCTAAGGTAAGATTATTTAAAAAATAACCCTTTACATTTGAAATTTTAAAATGTTGTATTTTAGTCAAATCAATTGGAACATCTGTCGAGACTTGTCACGTACGCCGTCGGGGTCGATTTTCTTTACGAGACCCAGAACATGGATTTACTTTGTCTCAAAATTTGCATCGGAGGACAATGGTGTCAAAAAAGAAATGTCAGGATGTTCCGACATGTCAACAAATTTCGACAATGGACAGAAGCAGATTCTTTGGGAGAACGATATTTCCAGCAATTTTCTGGAACAACAAGAGTCAAGTCGAATTCACCAAGAAACTAAAAGAAATTCCTCAGAAAACGAAACTGAAAATTTTCTGGATCAAAAAAAATCAGCTAAATCCATCCAGAAAATCATGGAAGAGCCAATTCTTTTTGGAAAGATGAAAGTTGAATCGAATTCATCGAGGAATTAGGAAAAATAGGAGCTGATTTTTAGGAGAAAAGTATTTTGAGAAATTCTTTAAATAACAAATTGAAGCGAAAGTCGTCCAAAATTTGAGGAATAGGAAGACGCTGATTTTTCTGGAGGATTCTATTGGTATTTTTCTAGAGAAAAATGAAGTCAAAATTCATCCAGACATCAGGAGCCGATTTTCTAGAAGCACAATACCTTCAGAAACTTCCTGAAACAAAGACGAAATTGAATTTCGCTCAGAAGTTTTCGAAATTTTAAACTAACTATCGATATCTAGGACCTTAGGATTTGTGGAATAACTGGTAACTTTCGGATTTACTAACCTAGAAAAATCAGAAAATTGTTCCAAAGCGGGTAAATAAAGATTCAAATAAATTATTTGTTGCATTGTAGAACCATCCTCATTTTATTTATCCGTTATTGTAGGAAGATAAAATAAACTTTTTGCTCAAGTTCTCTGATCGATAATTCTAGAGAAATCTTTGATTTTTTGATAAAAAATGACAGTTGGATTTTTGGATGATCCAGGAAAAAGGAAACAGCTGTGATCCAGCGAGAGGTCGTTCCCGATATTTTTATCAACCTTTGGCTGGGGCAAGTATCTGACTTGAGGTCTTGAGCCAACTCGCTCTTTCGCCCACACATGAGCTCTAGAAAAATTGTCTTCCTGCCATACCGCCCTCGGCAATCCCTATCTCGAGAGTTCGTTGTTGAACAATGTTTCTTTTTTTGTTTTTTTTCTGATATCAATCTTCATAATCTGATTTTTCATAATCCGACTTTTAATGGTTTAACTTTTGATCATTTCCCCATGAGTTTATTTTCAATAATTTACTTCTTGTTAATTTAATGTCAATAATTTATCTTTCAACGAGTTGTTTTCATTCAGTTATTTTTCTAATAATGTACCTTGAATGAGTTATTTTCATGGTTTAATTCTTGATTGTAGAAATAACACTATGTCGGAGAGGATCCAAGTCAGCAGTAACGTCGAGCTCAAAGACAAGGTCATCGACCATGGAGTCGATCTCCTCAATATGAATCAGCTTTCGAACTCTCAAAGACGGGAGCTCCAGAGATTCATCGACACCAATGCTCATTTGCTGAACATCTCCGATAGAGAACGAGGTTCGGAAAATTAGTTTAAGAAATTCTCAAAGCTAGAATTCCTCAGAATTTTTAGAATTTTCCAGAATTTATTGATTTTCGAAATTTCAGGAATTTTCTAGAATTTGTGAAAAATTCGGAACTTAAATCTGAACACAATGGTTCTAGAAATTCCTGTCGAAGCTAATATTACGGAAATTTTCCCGATTTTACAGTAATATTTTGTTTACAGAAGAAAGAGAAAAGAAGGAGAAGAAACAAGGCCGATATTCTGGTCCAGGAAGCGCTGCACTGAGTTTTTCCGGATCTGATTACGGTAGTGGCAAAAGACTGAATTTCGACAAACTTGGGTCTCTGAACAGAATCGGCAGTCCCTCTTCTGAATACGGTACTGGGAAAAGGAAAGAAGTCAGCTGGAGCGACGGTGTTAGAGCAAAGTCTCACTCCCCGACCTTCGATGACTCTTCGAGAAGGAGGAACAGAGACGGTTTCGGAGATCCAGATTACCTGAGAAATCAAGGTCAGAGATATCCCCACGATCAATATTCATCTTTGGACCGAGACAGAGATAATAAGGCCAGAGAAAGAAGAAGTCCCTCTTGGGGAAAGCCCTGGGTAGGAAACCTCGGAAGCAAGGAGGATGTCAGCAGCAGCGGAAAACCTTGGCACACGTATTTGAAGGACAGAGAAAACAGTCCGGCTTATTCCACTCTGCAACGTCACCCAGTAAGTGATGGATAGGATAATTGTTTATACTGTAACCAATGAACTTATTTTAATTGATGTAATTGACGAAATAACTATTACTAAAAGAATCAGTTATTATTAATGTACTTCCAGGATGACTACAATCGCTACGAGACCAGAAAGTACATCGTCAAGGAGTTGGAAAAAACACGTCGTGATGATACAGCAAAGTTCTACGGCTTCGGTGATCGTGTGGGCTCTGGAATAGAATTGACCCCGAAGAGATGGGCTGGTGGACAGGTAAATTAGGTAAAAAATAATTTCTATGGATTGTTTATAGATAATTTCTGATCCAACTTTCCTGAAAAAATCATTGAAACCAAGGAGACTTTTTTACTCCCCTATCGGAGATGGTGTCGTTGAGGCAGATGGAGTGGAGATGAAGAGAGGTCCTAAGGACATGACCCCGAGGAGGTACGTGACCCATGAGAAGTTCATCGACCCAGGATCAGGGGGTCACGACGGTGTCAATATCTACGAAACCCGTTGGGCTGAAGGAGGTTTGAAGATTTCATAAATCCAAAGAAACTAAATCAAAGTAATCGATTCTAGATGATGATGACGGCAACAGAAACGACAAAGGATACAGTGGACCACCTTTCGACGATCTCGGGGACAGAAACCGAGGACCGAAGAGTGATGACGGATGGCCGAGATCCGGAAGGAGCAGTGGTCAGTTTTGTTTTTATGAATATTTAAATTTAAAGAAGAAAAGAATAAGTGGATCTCTAAAAAGAAATATTTAAATTTTTAAAGTGAATAATTACTTCGACGAAAGAATTTTAGCTTTGAGCATCGGAACAGATGGATTCCCGCGACATGGATGGACAAAGACATTCATCGTGAACCCTCGAGAGCTGATCAACCAGTATGGAACTGAGACGACCACTAATATTTTCGACTTGGAAGACCACACTCCAAAGACCCTCACGACGACCACTGAAGTCATCTCGAACGATGTCTATGAGGAACCTCTTGTTTGAAATCCACTGCGTCTCCGTGGATTTTATTAAAGTTTATCGAATTTCGTCAAAATTCATTGAAGTTTATTAAAGTTCATCAATGTTCATTAGACTTTATCGAATTTCATCGAAGTTTATTCAGTTTATTGGATTTCATCAGTCATCAATGTTTATCGATGTTCATCGGACTTCATCGAATTCATTAAACTTTATCAATACAAAGCCCAGAATTCATTATACAAAGCCAAAAATTGCATTCTTCATTTTCAAATTTTATTTCCCAATGATCCTTGGAACTTCAGTAATTTCGTAATGTCATAATCTTCGTGAAGAAATATTTGCATTTGAATAAAATCTTTTTCTTTGGAAAAAAAGGATAAACAATTCTTCGAAAAGTTTTTCCACAACTGAGGATTTAAAAACCAGAAGAAATTTGTTCCTCATTACAGTATAATCTAAAAAATCAAAGCAGAAAAGTTGTGCTCATTGGGGAGTCTATTATCTTGATTACTGTACAATTAAAAAATTTATATTTAAATGACTACGACTCAATTAAAAGAACAAAATTAAAAATTTCTATTTTTACCAAATTACTTTTCCGGTTACAGTATAATTCCGAAGAAATAGTCTTGACACGAAATGTCATTTTTGAATTCTTTGTTTCAGCAATCTTTCCTAGAATTTGCATTTCAAAGGTCAGCATCATTCGCTACATTTTGTCGAAAATACATAAACAACTCGGTCTGATGATTATAATTAAAAATGAAAATAAAAAGTAAACTTGATTATAATTAGGGATAAAAGTAAAATATAACCGTAATTAGACACAAAAAGTAAACTTGATTATAATTAAAGAGTAGAATGCATCATTATTAGAAAATAGGAAGGAACTTACGTTGTTGATTAGAATACATTCAGAATTAACTTAGTCAATGGTTGATTTACATGGTAACTATCGATAAAAAAAAGTTTACCATTTAAAATCAACCCTCGACTTCGAAAATCCGAAAAATACAAAACCTGCAAAATTGTAGGAAATATAAACTCTGCAAAAAGTACAAAATATGAATACAGTATAAAATCAAACAAAAATGAATTTAAACGACATAAAAAGTTAAAATATTGAAGGATATAGAATTTCTAAGAATGTTTTGGTGAGTAATTCCGAAAATGAAAACAAAGAAAATACAAAAATTAAAATTTTCTAAATTTGAAATCTCAGTTTTCAATTCTTCTAACTTTTGATTTAAATTCTAAAACTGTCCAGACGTACTGGTGCAATTAAAACTGCAAAAAACTTTTCGATTAAAAAATAATCGGCGACAAATAGACTGGATCCCCGTCCTGTCTATAGTTACCGTAATCAGCAGAAAAATTATTTATATAACCTCATTATCCAACATAAATTTTCCGTTTCAAAAAATTTGTCTAACTTAATTCAGAAAATAGAAAAATTAAAAGGCACTATGACGTACTCGGAAAAAAATAAAAATAAAACTGCAAACGTGTCGGTCAAAAATAAGTGGCGACGAACAGACTGGATCCCTGCCTTCCTGACACACGTACCGTAATCAAAAAAAAATCAAGAAAATCGTTAAAGTGAAAATCGTCAAATCACAGAAGAAAAGTCATGAAAGAAAAATTGGAGGAGGACTTTTTTCAGAATGATCTGTCTGTCCATCCAGACCTCTTGGGCCTCATCTAGGCTTGATAACGAAAGGACAATAAATAAAAAAATTTCTTCCGGAAAATTTCCTAATATTGAAAATTTTTTCCCGAAGGATTTTTTAGGTAAAAAACTTTCTCCTGGAAACTTCTTAAATTAAGGGGAATATTTAAAAACAATTATTCCCAAAAACTTCCAAGATTACAAGCATTTCTCCAAAAATAAATTTTATATCCTAAAATTAAAAACTCGTTTTCTTAAAACAAATTCTGTTTTCGAAAATTTTCTAATATTAAGGGAATTTTTAAAGAATTTTTCTCGAAAATTTTACGATCAAAAATATTTTTCCCGAAAATTCCCAGGATTTGACTGATTTCCGTCCTCTTGATCAAAAAAATTGCCTTCGGAAAACGGAGCACAAAGAGAAAAAGGGACTAAACTGCCAAATAATTTTCAATGGGGCACTTTGTTTATAAAAAAAATAGAATGATAGTTTTGGTCGAAGTTGTCAGCAATATTTTAAATTCTGGATGAATAAAGTTGCCAATGGAAAAAACGGAATGAAGCATCTGGAAGAAGGACCCCTGTTGGCAAAAAGATAAATCGCCCCGGCAGGAAAGGAGGGGCGAGCGGGGGCCTATCTGACAGATTGCCGTCGCCTCCGATGGCTTGATCGAAGGACATCCGATAATCTTACAGTAAGCCATCCTGTGCCCTCGAAGAAAGGCATTCGATAATCCTACTGTAGGTCCTTCGATCTCCTGGAAGAAGGTCATCTGAAGATCTTACAGTAAGATAGCTGATGCTTTGGAGGAGAGTCATTTATCATTTCCAAAAATGTAACACCCGATATTCTCACAGTAAGGCCCTGATTTCCTGGAACGATATCAAATACTCCTACAGTAGGAAACCTGATGGCTTGGTCGGAGAATAAGTATCTGATCCACGGATATAAAGTACTTTTGCAGAAGAATATCTGATTTTCTGACAGTAGGACGTCCGATGTCCTGAAGGAAAATCCAATGTCCTGGAAGAAGGACATCTGATGTTCCTGAAACTAGGGCATCCGATGGCTCGGTAAAAAGACATCTGATGCTTGACTGAGGGATATTTAATGCCCTATTGAAGGGCGTCTGAAGGGTTGAAAGGATTTTGATTACTTGACAGAAAGACGTCCGATCATCTGGAACAAAATGGATTTCATTATTTAAAGAAGGAGATCTAGTGCCCCTGCAGAAAGATATCCAATGTTCCTACAGAAGCGAGTCCGAACACTTGGAAGAAAGACATCTGGTACTTTGGAAAGGACATCTGGAGATCCTATGAAATCATATCTTACATTCCGAACAAAGTATACTGAAAATTCCTCTAAAGTCGTATTTTATACTTCGAAAAAAAAGACATCGAAAATTTCTTAAAATCACCTTATACTTCCGAAAAAAAATACCTAAATTCTCATAAAGAAATCCAAAGTTCCTACAGAAGGACATCCGATCGCTTGGTTGAGAGATATTTTATGACCGGAAGGAAAGACACTTGATGCCCTTACAGAAGAGCACTCGGTTCCCCAATCGAAGGACGTTCAAATGGCGCCAACGGCCGTCCTCTTTTTAGTACGATTTGATTGAAAGCAAGATCTGCTTCAACCACATAATTTGATAAAGAAAGATTAGCTTCAATCACATAATCAATTTGATAAAAAGGATATGTTTTAATCACGTAACCAACTCGATGAAAGAAATATTTTTTTCAATCACAATCAATTTCATCGAAAAAGATTTGCTTCAATCACTTAATCGAGCAATTTTCGGACTTTTTTAGGAAAGACAAAATAATCAATTCCAAAAAGTAGAGTTTCGTGGTGAAAACTCCAGGAATATTGGAGGATCCCTGTACCTTTACAGAAAATAAAATTAAAATTTTTGTTTACTTTTTTTAAAAAATCTCCCGCCCGAAAACGAACGGCTTTCGATAAAAATAAAAAATTAGGTGTTCGAAAAAACGTCAAAGAACGCGTCCAAAACGAAAATAGAGAACCAAAAAAATTTGAATTTGAATCTGAAGTCGGAAAGGTTTCGAGGACAGCTATGACGAAAAGAGGCGGGAGAATTACTTTCAAAATCGGTGATTGACTGACTGCATTTTTTGTCGGAAATAATTATTTCGATAATTTTCTTTAAATAAGTCTAAAAATCATTTTGACAAGTCCCCAAAAAGAAATCATTTTAAAGATCTTCAAATAAATTTCCTGGGAGAGTAAATTCTAAATATTTCTAAACTTCTTTTTGAAAAGAAATTTGAAAGAGTTTTTTATAATAATTTTAAAAATTGTATTCGGAAAAATCCAAATTTCTCCTTCAGAAAGTCGTTTAATAAAGTTCTTTAAAAACTTGGTGAGTACAGTAATGGAATTTTAGAAAATACGTAGTGAATGATATTTGACACATTTCCAGCATTTTATTTTATGAGACTTCATGGCCTCATGGGAAATGTCGACTTTGATGTTTTCAAATATTTTTATTCTTGTTTCAATTTCCCAAAAAACAAAAATTTAGTGCGGAAATTTGATTTTTGCAACCTCTCGAAACTCGATCGAGACAAATATACTACCATATATCACCGTAATGACGTAACTTTTATGGAAATGTTTCGCAATCCATTTCGAAATTCTACAGTTTTAAGGAAAGCTCCTCGATCAAATTTGTACGAAATTTCTCAACTTTCTTTTCCACAATATTAGGAAATAATGTTTAATCTCTAATTCTTACTTTTCATGCTTATAATAACGTAAAATAATCTTTAATTTTTATTTCTATAACAGCGTACGCAATTTCTAGCTTTCACCACATCGTGAGAAAATTTTTAATTTCAATTTACAATGCGGACAAACTTAAGTTCTCATTTCGGCAGTTGTAATTTTTAATTCTTGAATTAGCAAATATCTTAATTCCAACTCATACGATATCGTAAACAAAGTTAATGTCAGTCTTCATTACTGAGATAGTTTTTAATCTTCGAGTCGGTGCAAAATTCAACTCCCAGCTGTACAATAATTCCTGATCTCAATTTCTGTAATGTGATAAAGGAGGCAAACCAAAGTTGGCGCCAAAAAACCAATCGACGGTCCACTCGCTTTCTCGGAAATTCAAATCCTAGTGTACACGTTTCGCCAAGTTCACTCGCCCCGAACTTTCTTTCTGAAACCCGTCTTGGGATAAACCCAAATCAGTTTGAGTCCTCGAACTCATGTCGAAATCAGCACATAAGAGTGCGTTTCTAGTTTCCGCAGAACTTATTTCTCTCGTAATCGCTTTCAAGCACGATCGATGATACCCAACCTCGACCTTATCTTTCCCGGCCGATTGCCCCCTCCCGCTGTCGACTTCTGAAGGATGATTTCAGTTTATTACGAATCTCGGCGGCACACTTCCGTATCCCGTACTAGCCCGAAATATTTAGCGGTAATCGATCATAAGAAAGAATTTACGTAACAGCAAATGCAAAGTTGGGAAATGAACAATAATTATCAACTACGAATTTGAGCAGAATTCAAATGATTGTTATACATAGTTGGAGACCGTAATGATATTCAAGTTCGCTGAGATTGCAATGAAGTCGGCGATTGCATCTAGATCAAGCACTTCCGGCTTGGGCATTCGCCAACGAAGCGAGGAAGGTTTTCAGGGCGTCGCTGGTGGCCTCTTCGTCGGCTTGGGAACTCAGTTCGTTCTCTACGTTGTCCTTGTTCTCGTTGTTTCCGAGCAACTCCTCCAACTTGACCATGTCCGGATTCTGATTTAGTTGACTGACCAGGTTACTGACCATACTGGCGAAATCCGCTGACTTGTCCATCATATTGACTGAAAAGAGGATACTATTAAAGGAACCGGGTCCGGGGACTTACATAATGCCATGTCGTGAGTGACGTTCGGCTGCTCGCTCGTTCCGTGCAGCTCCTGCTCGCGCTCACTCACTCTCGCGAGAAGTTTCATGGCCCAGGTGTGCTTCAGGTTGACGATCCCTCCGTCGTCCTCCAGAAGCCCGGGCTGGTGCTTCTTGATGTACTCCTTCGCGATCTCCAGCGTCCTGCTGGTGGACAGGTGGCGTCTGGGATCGTTCCTTTTCACTTCGACCATGAAATCCACCAAAGCCGCGTCCAATTCGTCGCCGATCAGCTTCGGTCTGCCACGGCCACGTCCGCGGAGGAATCCAGGGGAGCCGGAGAGGTGCGAGGGGAACCCGGAAGAGTCGTCCATGCCGTTGAAGGACTCTTTCTCTAGCGCGCTCGGGGATCGGACACTGGAGTCCGGGTTCATCTTCCCTAGAGCTTTCCGGTAGTAATAGGAGGCTACGGAGGGGGGAATATTAAATTTTCGGGCAGCTGCGGTCGGACCGAACCGCTTGGCGTAGGAGGCGACCTGGAGTTTCATTTCGGCGTTACAATATTTCGATTTCCGTCCACCTAAAATCAGTTCTTTAGTCGGCGACTCTAGCACGAAAACCCACGTTTCCCACTGAAATCGAAGTTTTCGTAGTTCTGGGAAGCCGAGGCGAGGAGCGACTCCAGCAGATTCGGCGAAGGCTCCGCATCCGAGCGAGGATTTTCCTGGTCCAGCACAGGGATGGTCAATCCGTTCTCCTTCTTGTCGTCCGACATCTTCGGAGTCAAGCTATCGTCTGAAAGGTGGCTGTCGAGCTTATCGGTCATTTTCGAGCAGGGATTGCACTGGCATCCAGGGACGTTCAAAGCGCTTTTGATCGAGGATATCTGATGAGTCAAGTACGTGACTTGTTTCTGAATCAAGCTGACTGCGGAGAACAACTGTGTCACCGGAGTCTGGGGCTCCACGTCTTCGTCGTCCTTGAGAGAGAAATTCGACTCGCTTCCGCCCGCTTCATCGTCGACGACGCTGCTCGCGGTGCTCGTCGTCCGGCTCTGTTCTGGCACGAGAGAGTTAAACGCTGCTACAGATTCTGTTGCCGTCATCGTGAAATATATCAAGAAACTGAAAAAGGATGATATGAAAAAGAATTTAGAATAAACAAAAATAAGAAAACAAAACCCGCAATAGGCCGAAAACGTTCTCTGAGGGCATGCGGGTCAACGGGCACGCGGGAAAAGTTGGCTTGTCTGGTAAATAGGTCATGAAAATTTCCACAAAAACTGAGAAACTTCCAAAAAATGAAAACTTTCCAGGAAGGATGAAAACCTTCCAAAAGCTGAACAAACTTTTAAAAAAGAACGTTTTTCGAAAAAATGAAAAAAATTTTCAAAAAAAGCATTCCTCGGAAAAAATTATGCAAAAATTTTCTCGTTTAAAAATACGAAAAAAGTTTTCGGATAAAAGTGCGGAAAGTTTTGAGAAAAATAAAAAAAAGTTTTTAGAAAAATAAGAAAAATTTTCGGGAAAAATGAAAAATTTCCTTCGAACGAAAATAAGAAAAAATTCTTCAAAAAACAAGAAAGATTTTAAAAAAATGAAAGAAATTTTACAAATAAAAATTCGAGCAAAACTTTACAAACAAAAATATGAAAAACGACTTTCAAAAAAGAAGTTTTCGAATAAAAATACGAAAATAATTTTCGAAAAAACGAGAGAGATTTCTCAAAAAAACATGAAAATAATGTTCAAAATAAAAATATGAAAAGAATTTCTGAAAAAAATATGAAAGAAGTTTTTCAAAAATATGGAAATTGAAGAATGCTACAATTTTCGTTTATTAAAATTCTGAATAAGTACAAATTGTACTTTTTTGAAACATTCACACCAAAGTTCTTAAGTAAAAATTAAATCTTTATCACAAGATTAAGGAATACGTGGAAAATGAACAAGCCCGATGTTTTTAATTTTAAAGCAGAAGAGAATTTTGAAATTTTTGAGAGCTTTTGAAAATTCATGCTGAGACGAGTTCGCAGAAATAAAGTTTTTGAATTCTGCAGTTTTATAGGGAAAACATGCTTGGAATATCTCGCCAATCGGCGCAAGATTTGAATGCGGAAATAATTAAAGTTTGCAGGAAATTCATGCCTAAACAATTTGCACAATATTTTCCACAACACTACGGTAACTGGACCTTTCGCCAATGTAGCGCGGAGTTCGAATTTAAGAATAATGCAACTTTCAATCCCTCAGAAGACTTCGAAAGGAATATTTCAAATCGAGCGTTTGACTAAAAAATTCAGAGATTCGTGTCGGAACACTTTCGTAAAAACGCTTATTTTTAATTTCCCCAAATAGTATGATATTAGTCGGGACACTTTGCGAAAGAAAAGTCAAGATTTCGAAATCAATAACAGAAAAATATAAAATATAACTAGCGTCGAATACGGATTTAAATGTCATTTTCAGAGCTTGTATTAAATACTACTTTTTCGAAAAAGTTGGCTTATTCATTTATGGTTTTTCAAAAACTAATTTTGTCGCTCCAAAAATAACGAAAGCTCTAAGCTAGGAAAACAAGTAGGAATTTAAAATACGAAAAATTAAAAAAGTAAAAATATTCAATATTTTCTTCCAACTCAGGAGAATCGAAAGCAAAACTAAATATTCTCCCAAATTGGATTCTCCAGCAAAATTCGTTGATAAAAATCATAAAAATGAAAAATAATCACTTTTTAGTTTTTTTCGACAAATTGCTTCATTTCTTTTTGACAAAAAGAACAAACAGAATGAAGCTCATTTTAGGAATGAGTTAAAACATTCAAAGGACTTTATTCAACACACTTTAGATAAATAATATGCTGACATCGAGAAAAGAAGAGATTTAAAAAATAGTTTTTCAAAGACCAAAAATAAACCGAATTCAGAAAATTAAAAACAGTTTGTTTTTAACATCTTAGAAATATCGTTTTAGGAAATATTAGAATGTTTTGTGCAAAGTTAAGAAACGCAATTTGAAATTCTGAAAACAACAAACATGAATTTTAAAAAGTAAGAAGAAATTAAGAATTTTTTCTATCTTTTCGAAAAAGTCTATAAAGTAAACAAGAAAATTTTCAGAGTCAAACATGGAATCGAAAAATAATAATAAAAAATAACGTAAAAAACGAAAAAGAAGTGGTTTTGCACGACGACTTCTCAATAGCGAAAAATTTTAAAATCAGTTTGGTGTATTTATTTAAGAGCGAAAAAAAAAGAATTGCGTTCTGATCAAAAACTCATCGGAATAGTCGATCAAACCCCGCGAATTTATAAAAATTTTTACGAGATGAATTTAATTATTTATTTTTAGAAAAACGAAGCGAATCACGAGATATCTAAATTTTAAGAGACAGATTTAGTTATTTATCTCTTAAAGAATAAATCTCAAAATAATTTATGCTTTATGAAGTGAATTTCGTTATTTGTTTTTAAAGAACGGATTTCAAAATGAATTTGAGAAAATAAATTTCACAAAATTACTTTAAGGAAGGGGAAGCAAATTTCGGGCAGAAGTATGTCCAGAAATCCAGTTATTTATCTCCCACAAATAAGTCATAATAATTTATGCTTTCTTTAAAATGAATTTCGTCGCTTGTTTTTAAAGCGAATTCCAAAATAAATTTCGTTCTTTACGCTCAAAAAGTAATTTCGGGCCAATGTAACAATCTAAAACAACTGATTTCGTTATTTATTTAAAGACTGAATTCTGGGATAATTTATTCTTTTTAAAAATACATTTCTTTATTTATTTTAGAAAAAGAATCTCGGAGTCATCTATAAAAATCCTCAGGAACGAATTTTGTTATTTATCTTTAAAAAGTGCATTTGGAAATAATCTATTTTTTAAGAGTTTCAAAACAACTTATTTTTTGGAAGCGAATTTTGTTATTTATTTAAAAAGCGAGTTTCGCAATAACATACACTAAAGAACAAATTTCTATTTTATTTTAAAAGAAGCGAGTTCGGAGGCATCTTTGAAGATTTCAAGAAATGAATTTTGTTATCTATTTTTTAAAAAGCGAATCTCGGAGTCAATTATGAAATTTCTCGGAAAATTTTTATTTATTTTTAAAGGAATGAATCTGGCAGTAACTTGTGGAACTTCTGAAAAAGGAATTTAATTATTTATTTTTTAGAAGCGAAGGAGATCTCGAAAAGACGAGGGATCTCAGCGACGAATTTCATAATTTATTTTTCTAAATTAAAAATAAAATGAGTCTCGAAGTAATTTATGAAATTTTTCAAGAAACGAATTTAATTATTTATAATCAAAAGCGAGGCCAGTCCCAAGGTGACTATAAAATTCTTTCAAAAATAAACTTAATTATTTATTTTCAAAAAACGAATTCGAATTAATTTATGAAACTTCAAAAAAGAAAATTTCGCTATTTTTCGAAAAAAGAAACTCATTAGTTTAAGAAAGCAGAATGCATTTATCTTCGAAAAGATTTGTCACTGTGTTTCGACAAAATGGAACTCATTATTGTTTTTAAAGAACGAAATAAACTTAATTATCTACATTCGAAAGATTAATTCCGAATTCATGGAAATTCAAAGGTTTGTTATTGTAAGTGACCCGGCCCACCTTCGGCAGACCTATGACCTTCCTTGTGATAATTTTCAAAACACTGTGTATAGATTACGATATCAGTGCCGTGCAAGTCAAAACCGAGATACAAACTGTCCCGAAAGCGACTTCAAAGTACATTTGTAACACCCACTTCTCATTTTGTAACAGTATGATTCTTCGACAGAATGGAACTCATTATCTTTTAAAAACAAGATACACTCAACTGCTTATGTCCGCAAAAGTAACCTTGAATCAAAGGAATTTTAAAAAAGCTGTTATTCATCTTCTGAGAAATAGTTTATTTGCTTTAAAAAACGATATTTATTGTTTGTCCTCCAAAAAAGATTACTATTTTTTGAGAAAATAAAAGTAATTCATTCATTTCCGAAAAATTATTATTGTTTTTGAGACATAAAGCCTTTTTTATCGCCAAAAAAAAGATTTATTATTATTTTTCAAAATAAAGTCGGTCCCGAGGTGACACAAAATCCTTCGGGAAGTAAATTTAATTATTTATTCTTAAAGAAATAAATCTCAAAGTAATTTATGAAATTTTTCAAGAAATGAGTTTAGCTATTTATTTTTAAAACGAAGCCAGTCCCCGAGGTAACTATAAATCCTTCGAGAACTAAATTTCATTACTTATTTTTGAAAACTGAATTTTGAATTTATAAATTCTGCCGGAAAATAAAGCAAAACAAAGTTCTTCGAAGTAAAACAGTTCCAGGATAAATTACAGAGTTATAAATATAAACCCACTCGTTTGTTGGGAAATAAACTTGCTTATTTTGCGAGCAATAAAACCAACCTTTAAAAATAAAATTAATCTGTTAGATAAATCGTAAGATGTTTGAAAAAATAACTTAAAGAAGAATAAAACTCACCTTTGTGAGAATAAAGAAAACTCACTCTTTGAAATTAAAGAGAAACACAATTTTCTGAAAACAAAAAGTCCTTGAGGTAACTTATAAAATTCTTCAAGAACTAAATTTAGTTTCTTTTTCAGCAAAATCAATTTTGAATTTATAAACTTCAAGAAATGAATTTACTTATTTAAAAAAGTGAAATTTGAATTTATAATTCCTCCGGAAAATGAAGCAGAACCCAATATTTTCAAAAATAAAGCAAGTCCCAAGGCAACATAAAATTAAAAAATGGATTTTGAATTGATGAGTTCTCCAAAAAGAAGAATGTAATATTTTGATGATGAAATAGAATTGAATAATTTTAAATGAAACAGGTCCCAAGTTAATTTATAAAATTTCTTAAGAAATAAATTTAATTACTTATTTTTAAAGAAAATGAATTCGTCTAGAAGTTGCCGGACTCACAGTTACGAGAAACGGCTAGTCCGCCACCTCTTCTCGATAAACGGAATTATGAAGAAACATTAAATTACCTACCTCTTTTCAAGAAAAATAAAGAAAGATTTTTCATGATTAAATTTTAAGAAAAACGAAGCAAGACGCTTAGTGAGGCCTCATGGACCGGTTTAAGAAAAATAAAAATCGGAGGAAAACAAATCTGCTTCTTTTCTTTAATCAATCCGAATTACAAAAATTATGACTTTGGAGGAAGAAAACTAAAAATTATCGGAGACATGATGAAATTTTGTTTTCAAATAAAAAATCTAAAAAGGCAGTAAAATTGTACAAGGCTGAAGAGGTTTTCAAAATCGCGCGACAAAAATCATTTTTTTTCGAATTTTGAAACAAACAAAAAGAGAATAACGCGCCAATTTTTTTCAAGGATCCGAAAAGCCAAGAATTGTTTTATTGAGTAACCCTAATATAGAACGAATTGAAGTTCGGAAACTTGAAAACTTCGGAAATTACTTTGTCAATTATCTTTAATGTGAAAGAAAGTAATCGTAGAAATTTCAAGAAGGTTAGAAGGCCATTTAGTAAATACTTCAACATAAAATACAGCCACAGGATTTGAAAACTTAGAAAATAACTTCACCAACTGCCTTTAACGTGAAAGAACTGCACTTCAAGGTTTCAAAAATCTGAAAAATAATTTTATCAAATACCCTTAATCTGGAATGAAATAGCACGAGGATTGAGGAAATTTAAAGGAATAATTTCATTGAATAACTTTAATCTAGAACAGAATGGTACTGAAGAACTCAAAATTAAAAGATTTTTATTAAATACTTTTAATCTAACATCAAAATGATACTACGGGGTCTGAAAATATAAAAAATAACTTTATTCCATAACTTTAATCTAGAGTGAAATGGTACTACGGGCTTCTGTAATTAAAATGGAA
Source organism: Halicephalobus sp. NKZ332 (assembly GCA_009761265.1). Lineage (NCBI taxonomy): Eukaryota > Metazoa > Nematoda > Chromadorea > Rhabditida > Panagrolaimidae > Halicephalobus > Halicephalobus sp. NKZ332. The sequence goes on along the minus strand of VOSG01000004.1, from coordinate 60,970 downwards.
AGCAGAGCGGTTCTTCAAACTGGCAATAAAACAATGGAATAAAAAATTCGGCATCGATATTTTTAAAACATTCTTCAATTTCACTTTTGCTAAAGAGAGCAAAATAAAAATGAAATAAAAAATAAGAAACGAGACAAAATATAAAAATGAAAAATGAAATAAAAAGGGATATAAAAACATGACATATTTTTAAAATAAATTTCAACTTCGTTTTCAAATAAAGCCATATCATTCGCGCCGTTATGATATTGTGATTTAGCACATTTTAATGTCCTCAGAGCAGGATCCTTGTTTTATGTAATCAGGGAGCCTGCCATTCACCACAATTTTCATTACTCTTTTCTTGTTTGGAGATCGTCAATTCAATGTTTCAAGTTAGGATTCAAGTTTTTCACATATCACCATTTCAGGGATTGAGAAGAAATACCGAGAAGGTTTTTTTCCGAACTTCCCCAATTCCATCGGGGAATAGAGACCAACCGAGAGAGGGTTATACTCTAAGAATCGGAGAGAAGGAAGTAAAATTAGGGTGTAATAATCGTCTTTGTAGCATGCTCTATAGTGAAGGAAATTAATAATATTGTAATTTCTATATTGTATTATTGCTGCGTTGTACATTAGATTAAGAGCTTTTATAATAAAATATGATGAAAACCATCGAACACATTAATATAAGTCATTCTAGGGAATTTTGACTTTTTTCAATAGAGGTCCGACACAGAAATAAGAATACTCTCAGATTCGGACACTAACTTCTGAAATCGTCTCCTAAGAATGGATTCTGAAGTTAGAATCAACTTTAAAGATTAGCTATCTAGATGTTCCAGGCGGTCACTAACTTTCTCACTGTTTGATTACCCTTTGGGTGTTCTATAACATGTAGCAAGGCAGGACATCAAAATCCCTATCCCAAGTCCATTGAAGAGGAGATATCAAAAGCGATATGACAAATAACAACATCGTATTCAAGAAAGTTCTCTAGACTGTTGTTAGAATTGTCATTTTTCGTTTAATTTAACAAAGTGGAGAAAACGTGAAATCTATACCAATTAACCTGTGAAGCAACGATATATGAATGCGCATCAAGACAAAATCGGATGCGGTAAGTGAAGATCTTGCCTTCGGCGGTTTCTTCGCTTGTAAAAAAGAAATAAAAGATACGACTTCGATATTTTAAGAGCAAAATTTTTCAATTTCATTTTAGATGGAAAATAAAAAACTTTTAAAAATATCGATGCCAAGTTTTTTATTTTTGTTTTCAGATAAAAAAATAAAAGATGTGACCTTCGTATTAGAGTTTTTTCCAATTTCATTCTTAGATAAAAGAAATAAAAAATTGGCATCGATGTTTTTCAATTCTGTTTTTAGATAAAAAAGAAAAATGCGACTTTGATATTTAAAAGTTGTTTCGTTTTTATTTTTAAATAAAGAATTGACATCGATATTCTTTAAAGTTCCGAATGCTGCTTATGGGCAAAGTCGAAACAAAGAATGCAATACTAATATTTGGAAAAGTTGTTTTTAATTTCAAACAGAATCGACGAAAATAAAATTAAAAATTCAATATCAACATTTTTCGAAAAATATTTTTAATTTAATTTTGGATAGAAATTAAAAAGAATTATTTCTAATTTAATTTCGGATGAAAATTAAAAAAATATTTTTAATTAAATTTTGGATAAAAATTGAAAAAAATTATTTTTAATTTATTTTTAGATGGAGATTAAAAACTGCTGTATAGGGTATGAAAGAAACCCCCATACTCAAAAGATAAGAGAACATCCTTAAGATTGTGAGCAACAAGAAAGTTCAAGTTTGAACTTCTCGTGTGTACCGAATCCGATTTTCTTGGAAGCTTAGCACGACGGAAGGACCTATAAAGGAGGACTGAAACACGATCTAAATCAGTTTAGACATCCATGTTATTAGTTTACTACTTGTGTTGCAAGTCCAATAAATCCCCGTGTTTAGCCTATCCCTGTTTAGACGATAGAGCAAAAATATTTCTTCTTTAGTTTTAGACAAAAATAACTTTATTTTTGAATTTCAATTTGAAGCGAAGTTAAGCGTATTATTTACTTTTAATTTTAGACGGAATTAGAAATATTCTTTTGCTTTCAATTTCAGAAGAAAATTAAGATAATAAAAAATTCAATATCGATATTTTCCGGGAAAATATTTTCAATTCCGTTTTAAATAAAATTGGAAAATCATACTATCACATTATTTATAAAAGCACAAGTATGTTTATCCCGAAAATGTCCTGGAACAAAAACCAGGGTTAGATTTCGCTCTTTCGAAACATGGATTTTGTAATCACAAATCAGGAACGACAAGAATAGAAACTAGATACAATACTTTGAAAGTCTAGTAGTGAATGAAGGACAATATTCAAAGAAGAAGGTGGATCTCACGCAGAGCTTCGATTTTCGAACCGACTTTATTCGAAGTCGGTAGCTCTGATTACCAATGAGGGAGCTCCGTATCTGATGCGTGGACACAACAACGATATTACCGAAAAATGTTTCCTCATTAGGATCCTTAAAAAACTGAGTTTATTCAGGTATCCACGGTGTGAATTATCTCAAGAGAGCTGTTTCATGCTTTTGCGAAATATCTGAGTCAAGAGGGGATTATGTAATGATACTGTTGTGGATGCGAGTTGGTGCTCGCCCCATACCCAGGGAACATATCTCCGAGTACAAAAGGGGCAATAGATCCCGAGTGCTCTAACGTATCACTTTTATTTCCTGTGTCTGTAACTTATCTGTTCTAGAATAACTCTTCCTCTCTCGACTCCTTTCGTCATTCAACATATATGATAACTTTTTCGAAATTACGATCAGGATAAGGAGGGGAATACCGATATGTAGGTACACATCGAGACTGACTGCCGAAAGCAAGGTTGTAAGTGAAGACAGGCTTCTTCGCTTGTAAAATAAATAATTCAATATCGATATTCTTGAAAAGGAAATATTTTTCAATTTCATTTTCAATAAAAAGTCAAAGATAAAAATAAAAAATTTGGAATGGACTTTCCCAAAAAATATTTTTCAATTTAATTTTAGATAAAAGAAGCATAAAAATTCGGGATCGATATTTTTCGAAAAACGCTTTCAATTTATTTTTAAATAAAAAATTGAAAAACAAAATTAAAAAATTTGGAATGGACGTTTTTCGAAAAAATATTTTCAATTTCATTTTAGATAGAAAAAAGAGTAAAAAAAAAACAAAAAATTTGGAATCAACATTTTTCGAAAAAGATTTTCAATCTTATTTTCAATAAAAATTCAAAAATAAAATTAAATAATTTGGAATGGACTTTTGTCAAAAAATATTTTTCAATTTCATTTTAAACAGAGTGGAAAACAAAACAAATTGGAACTAATATTTTTAAAAGAAATCTTTTCAATTTAGCTTCAAATTAAGAAAAGTAAAAATTGGATTCGGTGTTTTTCAAAAAAGTTGAAGAAAATATCAGATTATGACAAAAACGCGCGGTTTTTTCGAAGTACTTTGAGCTTTTTTAAATCCAAAGATTCTGATTAAAGAAAATAGACCATGGTCTACGACTTGAGCTCGACGATTGTCCAGATCAAGCATCCCGTTCTTATACTATTCCTCAGGTTTGAAGTCAAGAAACCGTTGGACCTCTATTTTGACTTCGTCCAGCGTCGAATTGTTTCCACTGAATGAAATGAGCCGCACTTCGGGACATGTGGTAATTGGATGGAGTAATATAGCCACAGAATCAGCAGGTTCTCCAGCTGATAGCTATTGTTTTGAAAGGGCGATTGTTTTATCAATAGACCCGTATTTCTTTACAAGTTATGATCCATTTGAAGAAAAAAAGATCCAAAGGATTAGCGAGCAGTCCTTTGCATATGATCAGACGGGTCTCCATTTATTCGTCAGTCAAATCATGGGGACAATTCGGGGTCGATCAGCTAGACTTTCCAAGCTAGTGGAGACAATGTTGCATGGTCATATGGGGATGCATGAAATACGCTGGATAATTGTGTAGACTTTGAATTGGATCAGAGTTCACAAACTCAATCAGTGCTTCATTATTCAGGCTTCGAAGTTGACCTGAACCAGGATGATGTTTGAGGATTGTATCACCTTCCCGGAAGCGTTTGAACCAAGATTTCGTAGTACGTTCACTTACAGTTCCCCGACTTTCCACTTCGTATATTTCATCGACGGCTTGTTTGATAGTGTAGTCTTTTTTGAAGAAGAAAAGTAGTACAACAAGAACGTTTTGATCAAGCATTACGAAGAACATTCACAAAATTTCAATGAACAACTGGCGATCGTCGGATCCTTTTATATCTGATTACCAGGGTCTTGGACAATCAGTAGAACATTCTGGGAAGGCCGAGAACATCTCAGAAGAACTCTCAAAGCTAACTCCCAAAACCGCACGCTTTTTGTTACATCCTAATAAAAATTTCGAAATCGATAGTTTCGAAAAACTCTTTTCAATTTAGTTTGGACAAAAATTGAAACAACGAAATGAAATCAAATATTCGTAAACTAATCTTTCTTTTCGTTTTTATTAAAAAAAGTCAAAATGAAATTCATAAATGATCTTTATCGAAATTTTGTGCAAATAAGAGAGGCCGGTTTTTGAAGCAGATGCTGTTTTTAAATTGCCACGAAAAAAATTAAAATCATCTTTAATAAAAAAAATTCAAATTCGTCTTTAATTAAAAAATTTGAAATAATCTTTAATTAAAAATTCAGAAATAATTCTTAGTTTGAAAACAGTCCTTAGTTTGGAAACTCAAATTCATCTTTAATTAAAAATTGGAAGATAATGTTCAATAAAAAGTTCACGAATTAATTCTAATGAGAAAGTTGCAAAAACACGGTAGTTGGGGATGTCGAGAAGTAATTTACATACAAAATGATTTTTATAATTTTTTTCGTTAAAAGACAATGGGACACTAATGCGCAAACATCAGTATGGGTCGAAATAAATAAATAAAATGACCTAGGCCAGCTTTGCCTCACTCGACAATTAAATAGTCCAAAAAGAAGACGAAGAACAAAAAAAGCAACTGAACCGATGGGATTCGGACGAACGCGAATTAAGGGTCAAATCGTGGAGTGGTCATCTGGCTCTTCTATTCATCAAATTTTAAAAACCGAAATTCATCCAATTTTTAAAAGTCCTAAGTTCATCTAATTTTTAAAATTTCGCAATTCATTAAACCTTCAAAAATCAAATTCCATAAACTCTGAAAGTCAAAGTTTCCGAAAACTCCGAAATTTCTTAATCGATATTCGTGCTATTGAGAAAATGAGAAACAATTATTCTCTATAAAGTCTTTAAGATATTTTTAGACTCCTTGATCCCGAAAATCTCTGGATCCTAGGGGATTTTATTTTTGAGAAACTGAAACCAACCTTTGGGAAATGCTACTGTAGTCGAACTCGAATCCTTGTCGAAGTGCAACTGAATGAATGCTATTGTATTATTTCAAAAAACTCAAAACGAAAGTTTCACGAAACCATTCCAACACGAACTCTCACAATTTTTAAACTTCAAAATTATAGTTTTCGAAAACTGAAAGTAAGTTTTCACGAAAATTGTATCGACAAAAATCTTTGAAAATTAGAATTGTCGACTTTAGAAGTCAATTTCAAAATTATATTTTTTTAATTTGGAAATACACATTTCTGCGGAAGTTATCTTAACACGAACGTCCAATCTTCGGACTTCAAAATTATATTTTTCTAAAATTGAAAACAAATTTACGAAAATTGTATTGACGCAATCCAGAATTTTCTGGAGATTTTTGAAAATCTCTTTCCAAATTGTTTCCATTTAATTCTGGAAGACTTTTTTGTACAAAAAAACTTCATTCTTTTCGTTACTAAACTTGTCTCTAGAATTAAGAACCTTAATCTTTCAAAAAGAAATAAATTATATTTTATTTTTAGATGAAAAATTGAATTCTCTCTGACGAATTAAATATTGACGAGATATTTGTTTCAATTTTTATTTCAATTGAAAGCAAAAATTCAAATGAAACGGGATTATAGGAAGGCAACTGTTGAATTATTGGAAAGTTTTCAGAATACTTAAAATTGAATTTGTTTTATAAAATTTACGACTTGGCTTTAATTTAAAAATTAGATCATAAATTAGCCATTTCCAAATTTAGAAGGTTTCCTGGAGCAGATTTTTAAAAATTAAGAAAAGGAAGACTTTAAAAGTTAAAAAAGAAGAAAATTTCTTGATTTAAAATTCAAAAATTTAAAAAAAATTTTTTAAATTTCAAGATTTAAAATTCAGAGGAAAATTTTAAAATTCAAAAATATTTTTTCAAAACATTTGAAAAACAAAAAGGAGAAAATTAAGAAATTTTTTCTCGGAAAGATTCAAAAAAACAGAAAGTAACACATTTAGAAAAATTCTTTATGGAAAAATTAAGAAAAATGTTTTGATGAAAAGATTAAAAACCAAAAAAGTAACGAATTTAGAATGTTTTTTATGGAAAAATTAAGAGAATTCTTTTAATGGAAAAATTAATTTTTTGTGGAAAAGATTAAGAACCAAAAAAAGTAAAGAATTTAGAAGAATTTTCTGACGAAAAAGCTGAGAAAAACAAAAAAGCAGAGAATTTAGAGAAAATTTTTTTGATGAAAAAAAAATTAAGAAAATCTGCTTTTTCGATCGAGCAAAACCAGCTTCTTCAATTTTCCTTTCTTGAACAAATTAAAAAGCGTCAAGCTATTTTGCTCGACAATTTTTATTCTAAGATTCTAAGACACTTTTTGAAGCTTTCACTTTATCTTTTGCGAATTTCATTTTTCGCAATCGCGCGATTGCTCTTGATTAAGAAAAAGTTTAATTTTGAGGGTAAATCGTTATTGAAAATAGCCATCGACAAATTTGAAAGCTTTCATAATGTTGACACTCGATAATTTATACAAAGGAAAGCGGGAAATATAAATTTCGTTACGACTATAAATTCTGGAAATTTGTGTCGAAATAATTTTTCAAAAACAACTTTTGGTTTTTAAAAATAGTATGGGTATTAAGAAATCCAAAAATTAAAAATTTGAATTTCACAGGAATTCAAAGAACTAGTTAATTACAGTAATCACATCCTTCAAAATGTAGTGGAAATTTCAGTAATAGATGTGGAAACTGAATTTTGGAATTTGTTTTCAGAGGGTTTTTAAAGATGAGGATTTTTGATTTTCATAAATGTCACTTGAGCATGTTCGAAATTTAGCGGGAAACCGATTTTTGAAACAATTTATCACAACATGACGAATTTTTTAAAATTCAATGGAGATTTCAAAATGAACATCTTTAAAAAATCTTCGGAAGACTCCAGAAAGCTCTGAATTTTTTTCGAAGAAATTTCAAAAAGATATTTATTTATAATTCCATAAAAATATTGAACTGTAATTTGTATATCTACAGTAATCAAATTAAAGTTATTGAAGTTGAATGTTTTTATGCTGTTAGGTTTCCTGAACCGACGTCGGCATGGAATCCAGGAACTGGAGTCCGGGGAGGAAACGGGTGACTGTCTGAGCGACGGTTTTGTAGAGCTCCACATTGTTCCCTATGATAGGATGAGGCCAACCTGGATTTCCGATTAGGGACAAAAAGACGAGGTTAGGGCATCTCCAGGAAATTTGATGCAAAAACACACCGATGTTCGTTATCTGAAAAATTCCGGAAGTGAACAATCGCAAGATTTTTATTTGAACTTACCTTGTTGGAGTTCACACTCAAGGTCTTCAGGCTTGAGAAAGTACAGTTTTCGAGGAAATTATCTTCCAGTTCGTTTTCGTCGAGGATCAAGTGCTCGATTTTCTGACTGTTTCGGACAATAATATCCGGCAAAATGCTGAAAATGTTGCAATAGCTTTATTATTCAAAATAATTTAAATATAACTTTATTATTTAAAATAATTTTATTATCCAAAATAACTTTATCATCGAAAACAACTTTATTATTTTGAAATCAGTTTATTATTTTGAAGACGACTTTTCAACAAAAACAAACTTTCTATTTGGAGCTAATTTCATTATAAAATCCCACTTACTGCAGATTCAAGTCACTGAGGTCTAGAATCCTGAAGTCTCCCGAACCTCCGATTCTGGACAAGAGGTATTGCTCCTGTATACTGGAACTCTTCCTTCTAACACAACAGCTCTGTATCATCGATTGATTCTCGAAAAGTGATAATTCTGACGAAATCGGCGAGTATTTGAGTCTTATTCTTATCAGTTAGTCCTTCGCTCAGATGTTCGGCATCAATAAATTTCCCTCAACAGTTCGAATTAATTTTTGCGGTGACTAGTACTAGCTGTCACTGACCAAAGTCTTTAAAAACTACGGAATAAGCATTAGATAAATCAGTCCCTAAAAACTATAGAATATAAACAGTGATCAAAGGTTTGAGCAAAGATTAATGGATTTTTTTCGTTGTGATAAAGCAGTTTTTTCTATGGAATATTATTGATTTTTATTCAGACAAATAAAAAAAAAGCTGATAAATTCTTTTGTTGAAAGAGCTCAAAGTGCAAAAAACTGGATTGTTTTCTCGAAAAATCTAGAGTTTATCAGTTTTTATTTACATAAATAAAAAACCAAAATATCTATAGATTCTTGTTTATATAAATAAAGTTTTTAAATTTATAGATTTTACATAAATAAAGATTCAAAAATATTTATGAATTCTGATTTATATAAATCAACGGTTTTTACGAAATTTTATAAATTCGCTATCGAGATGGATCGAAACTAAAAATCTATAGATTCGTTGTTTATGTAAATCAAAGAATTTTATGTAATTTTATGCACTTTTCATTGAAAAGATCAAATTTGAAAATTTTACGGATTCTATATACAAGAATCAAAACTTTATGAATTCTCCGTTAATATGAATCAGTTTCTAAAGAACTTTATGAATTCTTCATCAAGATAAATCATCCGGATCAAATATATTACCGGGAAATGGGTTATAGAAAGTGACAAATAAATTTTGTGATTATTATGGATTTGGAAAATCAGCGAATTTCTGGTTTTGTCGATCTCCATTTCGAAAATCTGTTTCGAACTTTCTGAAATGCGCTCAGTTTTCTTTTTTCGTCTCCAGAATTCTCATCTTCATTCAACAAGACGATTTTTCTTCTCCACTCATCTGGATCCAAACTCTGACTTCGACGACGGCTATCAAAGGATTCCGGAGTTCCAGAGTGAGACTTGAGTTGATTGTTTTCCAGATTGTATTCCTAAAAAATCCGAGCATTTTTAACTTTTGAAGTCAAAATTTCCAATTGTTTACCTGGATTACTCTTTTTTTGGATGAAGTTCTGTTTTGGTGGCTTTTCATTTTCGGACTCGCCGGAAGTGCTACGGTACTCTGTGGCATCACAGGTGTTGATATTTTCCTCGGTTTCATATTTGAATTCTTCCCACTCGGCACGGTAGTTTTCCTTTTAATCTCACAGCAACTGAAAATATTTTTTAAGTACTTTTAGGACAAAAAATTCAATGAGTTAGTATGCTTCAAAAAATTCCATGAATTAGTTTTACTCGCGGAACTCCACTCAAGGGAATTGTTCCATTGTTAGTTTTTGTTTAATCCAGAAAGGTGCAAGTTGGATTAGGTTCATTCGGATTAAGGAGGATTAGAATGATAAAAATGAGTTAGGCACACCTCATACCTCTCGCTGGACCTTCGAACGGGCTTGCTTGGGGGCATGTACAAGGATTTACCGAATAAAAAAGAAAAGGAAGAGTTTCTGGATCCACTTGAGGTTACTGTGCAAGTACTCTGTAGGGATCCACGACTACAAGGGAAAAAATTTTCTTTTTAATTTTGCTTTAAAATTCTCTTGACTGACCGTTTATCTTTGTTCAATGAAGTACTCCTCGACAAATCCAAGGGGCTGTCGATAGAGCTATCGTTGGAACTCCGGCCATGGAGTACTTCCTGCATCCCGCAATGGGGGTTCTCCACTGTAGACCGTTTACATTTGTTGGAATTGTGATTATTTATCCGTTTATTCACCGCTGATGCATATATGAGTGCCATTCTAGCGGGCGAACGGGGGCTGGGGGTCTGGAGTAGTCTGAAACATAAAAAACCAAATTTGACTAAAACGCACGTACCGAAAAATAAAAAACTCAAATATAAAATTAAAAAATTAAAATCGAGCTATGTTCAAGAAATAATGCAAAAAATAAATTTTATAGAAATTGTAGAGAATTAGAAATTTAATTTTTAATTTAAAGAAATTTTTTTTTTGAAATAAAAAATACTAAAAATTGTGTATTTGAATTTTTAGTCATGATTAATTATTTCGAGTAACGATTTTAAGGGAAAACAGACAGGATTAGATACTGTAAGGAAGAAAACCCGCTTCTGGTCCGGAAATTGGGAGAGAATTGAAGCTATTTTTCATTACCCAAGGCGGAATTTTGGCTTTTCCTCTTTGAAGAAATTCCGTGAAAGTATTAGAATCTTTCTAAATCGAGCAAAAAGTTTAGGATCCTCCAGAATGAACTAGAACTTGAAATCTATTGAGAGCTTAGGATTTTTCAGAACTAAGGAAAGCTTCTGCAATGAGCATCAAAATTAGGGTTCCGAAAATTTCTAAAAGTTCGTACCAGGACAATTTTGTAAGTATATATTTTTTAGTTTTTCGTAATAATATAATTCTGGGATAATTTTTTGAACCCGGAAGCTCTGAAAACTCGTATTAGGACAATTTCGTGGAAATACTCATTTTTAATTTTATAATACCATAATTTCTGGATTGATGTCCAGAAAAGAATTGCTGGAAGTTCTGAAAATTCAAGAAATTCTTCTCGAGAAAAATTTCAACTTTCATAATTTTTAAATCATGAGTCTTCATCAAAATTTAAACAAACAAAATTAATCCAAATATTTGGGAAAAAAGTATCAAAAAATTTATGGAGGATTAACATGAAGTTTTATCTTTGTTAAAAAATTCTGGTTGTCTTAATTGAAAAGAGGACGAGCGAAAATGTGTTTCTTCAAGCGGAATTTTGGCCGACGATTGCCAGGGAACTGCTTTTTTGGCAAAGTAGAAATTTCTGACATCAGTCTCCTCCCTTGTTCTCTACAGAGGCGAGAAAATCATTGTAAATTGAAGACAAAAGCAGATGGAATCATTCCTAGTAAAAGTAATTTTAAATGAAGGAAAAAAGTTGATAAAATTATTCCAAGTTGGAGACAGAAGCGGATGAACTCATTCCAACTAAAAGTTACTACAAGTTAGAGAAAGAAGGCGGAATCGTTCCAAACAAAACCGTCCAAAATTGAAAATGAAAATTAACAACATTATTCCCACTTGGAGATAGATTATGAAGCTATTTTAAACAAAAAACGTTATTCTTAATTGGAGATAAAAGTTAATGGTGCTATCTCGAATAACAGTATCTAATGAGGTTATTCTAAATTAAAAACAAAAACATTTTAGATTAAAAGGAAAAATAAATGTAGAAAATATTTTGAATGGGAAACAAAAGTAAGTTTAAAAAGTATCTCAATTTTAACCCGAACATGAATGGAGTTAGCTCAAACTGACGACAGTATCCGAAGGAATTTCCTTAAAAAGAATTTAACCAAGTTATCTCAGACGGAAGCCGAAAGTGGACTAAGTCGTTCCAGAAAACAAAAACCAATGAGATCATTCCCAAGTGAAAACAAAGACAAAAATCATTGTAAATTGAGGACGAAATTGGAGGAAATTCCTCTAAATAGGAAACTGAAGTAGACTAAATCAGTGTAAATTGAAGACATAGACTAAGTAATAGACTGGGTGAATATAAATTGAAAATGGACCAACTAGTAGACGACATTAATATGAGTTGAAAACGAAGACGGTATAAGTAGTAGACTGGATCGACGGGAACCGAAAACAAAGATGGGATAAATAATAGACTGAATCAATGTGAACTGAAAACAAAGACGAGCTAAATCAATGTAAATTGAAGACAAAAGTGGATGATAGAATTTCGCGGATGTTTGCTATTCCAGGAATGTCTGGGTCAAATTGGGTTTTGTATAGTCAAAAAAAACAAAAGTCAAAGAAATTGGAAAACGTAAAAAACAAAAACTCAGTCGTTTTTCGGCCAGAGGAAATTCTTGGCTGTCAGAAATGACCGATCACTGACGAGGATTAGTTTTACGATAAATCAGGCTAATTGATCAGATGTTATTTGAATCGCCAGTCATTGTAAACAGATCCTCTAAATGAAATCAGTTGCTCTTAAGAAATGTGTTTATAGTCGGAATTAATCAGACTTTAGAGACTATAAATTAGCCACTTTTTATAAATATTTTTCCACAACAAAGATCAATCAGCTTTTTAAAGATACTTTAACAGCAAATTTTTATTTTTTGTAGACATTTTTTATAATTCAATTCAGCTCATTTTTACAAATATATCTCGCAACCAAGAGTAACTGGTCCTAATGGATATACTTTATAATTAAAAAATAAGCAATCTTTGCAAACAAATTTCGTAATTAAAATTGACCAGCCCTTGAAAATATTTCTCGGATTTTTCGAAATTAAAATTAGAGAGTTTCTACAAACAGTTCGTATAGTTAGAAATGGGTTAATTTTAGTAATCAAAATTAAGCAGAATAATTTTAAAAATCACAATTAATATTTCTCATAATGATTTGACACACCGAAAGTTAGAATTCCAAGAGTCAGAACTCAAATTTTTGTTGAAAATTTTAAAAGTCGAAGCTGACGAGTCTCTAAAAATAAAGTTTACAACCGAGCCTAGGTTGGTCTTTGCAAAGAAATTATAATCGAGGCCTGACCAGCTCGAGATCAATGAGGATTGACCTCCACAGCAGTTGTCCTGATAACAAGTCTGGGGATCATCACTAGAAAAACCAGTGCTATTTTCTTTTCAAAAATTGATGGGCGTGAAATGACATTTGTGAGGGAAAATTCCACATCTCCAAATTCCCTGACTTTTTCGGAAACGATTTATTAACATTTTTAAAAAGTTCAAAAAACAAAAACAATTCAACCTAAATTCTTTATAATTGTGCTTAATAAAGTCGAAATAATTTGTTTTTCAACAAAATTACCCTGAAAATTCTTAAGTTACTTAAAAAAATTTAAGTTTGGGATTAAGAGAATTCTTTTTTGGGCAGGCCCCAGGATACTCTATTGTTAGCTCCACTCCTCGTCGTTTCTCCGCGAGACAAGCTTCCTGGAGAAAAACACATTCGTTTACGTGACTTCTTCCTTCCGAATCACAAACAGGTTCGAAATCCAAATTGCAGTCATTTTTTTTGCAACACTCTCCTAAAATTTCATTTTTTAATTTAAAGTTTTTTAAGTTTAATTGTTAAATTTTTTCTGAGAAAAATTAACCTTTGTAGTCCAAAGACAAGGAAGCGTCCTCGAAGTTGCTCATTATGCAAATCGCCCTTGTCAAAAGACATTCATTTCCGAAAGTCTCGCCTTTGTTGGAGCAGACAGGATCGAAAGTTGTCGGGCAATCCATCTTGCAATCCAGATTCTCACAAATAGAATAACTGGTAATTTTCATTCCCGAGGTTTTTCCCATCTTCATAGCTAGACATCTTTCTCTGCCAAATTCACACAGATTCTATAAAAAAAGAAAAATAAAAAAAGTAAAAAAAAGACTCACTAAATAGGTGACGTTGGAATCATCACAGACGGGGTTGAAGTCCAGCGAGGAACACTGATCCACACAACATTCCCCTGCGTAGTCCACCTCAATCCCAGGGGGGATGGGGTAGGTGCAGTCAGACTCGTCGAAGCGGTACGTGACTTTATCGGATCCACAGACAGGTCCGATTTCGTCTTTGCAGAGGGATCTCGTGCAATCGGTGTTTTCAGAATCCATAGAACAGTCAAGTTGGGAAAGAGAATCTTGCTCGAATTTCCTGCATCTTCCTCCCTGGAAAATAATTGTATTAAAATCACAATATCAATCCACTTTAATAAAATAAAGATAAATTAGAATTTTTAAAATGAAAATAATTAAAGAACTGAATTTTTTCGAAGCACTAAAAAATAAAAGAAATAAGAGTCTTATCACGAAAATATGTTTGATTTTTCACTCATTTTTGGTGAGACGAGAATACATGCCAATTTCCTTGTTGTCAGGAAAAATTTAATCTGGTGTTCTTAAATCATCTTTGGTAAAATGAGGCTTAGTGTAAATTTTCTTTTTGCTAAAAAAATAAATTCTATAAAGAAAATGTCATTTAATTTAATGTTTTAAAGTAATTTCGGATAAATGTAAATTTCTTTTTTCAAAAAGGAATCCTATAACGAAAACGTCATTCAAGTTAGTTTTAAAACAATTTCGAATAAATTAAAATTAATTTAAATTTGCCCTTTTCGTCAAAGTGGACCATGTTTCGGAATTTTAATGTAAACTTCCTCACATAGGATTCTGTGATGTTGTATCCAAATCTGATTTCGTAGATACATCTGAGCATTTCGAATTCGCACTTGCTTTTGGTTTCGTCATTTCTGTCACAAACAAACATCGAATCCTCGACTTTCGGATCAGAGGAATCTATGATGGGACACGGAACATTTAAGCATCTCTTGCATTCACCTTCGAAAAGAATATCCAAGGTCTTATCTCGACACTGGGCCTTCTGGAGGTGGCATCGGGTGCTATAAGTCACGAAATCCGTTCCACAAACAGGATCTGGATCTTCATGTGAGCAGTCCAAATTTTCCGAATTGTCACACTTTACGGAATTGCAGTGTTCATCCGACATTATTCTCAGAGATATTCCTCTTTTCGCTGCGAGACATCTTTCAAGAGCAAATTTACATTCGTTTTTGTGGATCTTCCCTTCACTGTCACAGATGGGATTTTTTTCATCTGGACATTCATAAACAGGACAATCAGAAAAGGTAGAATTTTCTGTTGTCGAAGATACGGTAATCTTTTCAGGAGCTTCTGTCGGAATTATGGTAGTTGATTGAGGAACTTCCTTCGAGCCTACTGTGGTCGTTTTAGGGAGTTCTGGAGGAAATTCGCTGCAGGCTTTCAGATACAGTAACCAGGCAACGTTTTTGTTTCCTAGTTTTCTTTGTTCACAATTGTGAATCTGGAAGTTACAGAGAGAAAGATGCGTGACGCCAGAGGTGTCACAGACATGTTTGTAATTTTTCGGACATTTCGTTGGACAAACTTCTTCCTAAATAAAATAAATTATTTTTTAACATAAAATTAGATTTTAACAAACTTCTAAGGTGAACACAGGGGAGTTTTTGTGACAGAAGCCTACGTGGACGAGTACCCTTTCATCTTGTCCGTTAATCCTTCTTTCGCAATTCCAATTTGCAAAATTGCAGATGCTTTTGTGAGTTTGATTAAAATTGTCGCAAATTGGCACTTGATCCACTTCCGATTCGCAGGAAAGACAAGGGGATAAAGGAGATGTGTTCTGGAAGATGTCCAAAATCATAGATCAAAAAGTTGCTCACGAAAAACTTACTGAATTTGAAAAAGTCGAGGATTCTGGAAGACTTATGGAGGTAGTACTGTAATCCGGGGATATTGATGGAGGAGAGGTCACCAAGGTCAATTCTGCAGTCACTCTAGTCGTCGAGGATCTCCATGGCTGGAAATTCGTTGATCATATTAATATAAAAGTAGAAAATAAATGTTTTAAAAATTCTCTCAAAATGAATTTCTAGAACCCCGGAAATCTTTTTTTCAAGTATTTTTCGGAAAGTCCACTTGATTTTCGAAAATTCTAGTCAAGAAGAAACAAAAAAAGTTACTCTTAAGGTTGTTTGTTCCGTCGTCCTCTGAGAGTCTGCCGGGGAATCGATGGACCCAAAGTTGTAAGGATCGACTTCTGAGGGAAATTCGGAGTTTGCAGGAGCACCAGATACCAATTGAGATCCATAATGCCACACTTTCGGGAATCCTGTCTTGATCGGGACCGGGGTAAGATGTGGGATATGGCTGGGGATAGGGTTGTGGATAGAATTAGGGTTATGGATAGGGTTGGGATTGTGGATTTGGTCAAGGATTTGGTCAGGGATCTGATTAGGAACTGGGAAAGTATTGAGCACGACCTTTGGACCTACTACTGCTTTCGGAACATAATTTTCCTTCTTGAATTCATCGTGGTTTTTGTTTCCTTTGATTCTGGATTCGTTCTGTATAACATTCGCTTCGTTCAACTTACAGAGTTCACAAACCGGATCTCCGGAGGACGTTTGGGCTACAAATTCGAATTCTTTATTTAAAATTGCTCCATTTGAGTTTTATTTCCTTCAATAATACCCTATGAGTAATACAAAAAGAGGAAACTTTTTTAGTTTAAAGAATAAAATTCATTTTTTATTTTTACAAAGAAATCAATTTAAATTTAAAAACTTTAATTCTCTACAAAATTTCAAAGAAGTAGAAATGACTAGATTTCAAAAGTTTCATTGATTTTTACTTTAAAAAAACAAATTTGATTAAAGTACAAGAATTTTGACTTTTAGGTCCGAAAAAATTCAATCTAGTTTTTTAAAGAAATGGTAAAGAGTCAATGTCATTGAGAAAAATTGATTTACCTGATATCAATCGAATCAAAAACAAAACGTTCACAGTGTAAAGAATCATCTTCGAACAAAATCTTTTAACTTCGAAGGTTCAAGAAAATTCAGAGGAATTAAAGAACTCCGAAACTGTGTCAGTCGAGGACGACCGGGGCGTCTGAACCTCCTCCGGATGGAGATTCCTTTTTGCCAAAAACTCGGATGACCTTAAAATCCACAAATTAAGAAATAAATTAACGTCATTTAAGAAATCTGAGAGAAATTTTTGAAAATTTCAGTGTCAAAAAGTTCCATCAGTCGGTCACCGAAAAATCATTTTTTTAAGGGCGGGTTCCATATTCTAAAAAAGATTACTTCAAAATCAAAGAAAATTCAATCAAAAATTTTTGAGGAAGTTTCCCCAAACTTCCTGAATGAAATTCTTGTTTTGAACAAAAGTCAAAAGTGAGTCAAGAGTTCAATGAGAAAAGTTTTTACGAAATTGATTAGATGAGGAAATGAATTTTTTTCAACAGGATATCGTTGGATTTACATCATAATTTAAAATTTAAAATAAAAATAAAAATGAAATTGAAAAATAGAAAAAATTTATTTCGAAATCAATTAACTAATAAAAATAACTTTTTAGAAAATGAACACTAACAAAAAAGATTAAATAAACAAAAAAAGGAACAATTCAAAAAACAAGAAAAAAATTCCACCTAAACAATTGATCATGTAATGGAAGAAGGAACTTCTTCAATAATGGGATATTCTTCCATAAGGAATACTTTTCAATGGGGGGATATCCATGGACTTGCATCATGATTGGATAACCAGAAAAAAGAAAAATGAGAGTTCGGAAGATAGGGCGTCTGAACTGCTTTTTCGGGTTTTGACGCCTTGAGAGAAATCGCTACCGACAATTTGACCAGGAGAAGAAAAAGAAATTCGAAAACGTCAATAAAAAGTGAGAGGATTGCTCTTTAAACCAATCAAGCTCACTCAACTTTGAAATATATGTTGAAGATTAGATAATAAACTTTTGAGAACATTTTCGGAATTTTTTAGATTTTCTTGAATTCAATGAAGTGGTGTCAAATTTTCAAAAAAATCCATGGGAGTTCTCAGAATTCTTGGAATTCAACCGAAATTCTTCGCATTTTCCAAAATCCAATGAGAAATATCGGAAATAGTTGAAATTAACTGAAACTTGTAATTCTAAGATTTTCTGGGAGATTCTAGAATCGCATTTCGAGACAGCTCCACAAAATATTTTTTTCTATAATAGTATTATTCTAGTATTAAAATCAAAAAATAAGACTCCTAAGTTCTAGAAATTCATATAAAAATAATATTATGAGGACATTTTTTAGGTTTTAAAATTATGAATCCAAAAATATCTTCTTTTGAACAGAACTTGAAAAACTGAAACATTAAATATTAAACATTATTTATCGAATTTATATCGACATAATCATCAAAATTATCGAAGCACCAAAAGTATTTTTGCGTAAATTCAAGTAAATGAGAAGCAGAAAGATAATTATTTTTCTTCATCAGAAGACGACTTTGATTGGGAAGAGGGATTGCCTGAGTAAAGCATCGACTGGATTGGCAAGAGATTTGCAGCAGCGAAACTACTCGATAAAAGAGGGGAACAAAGGTTGCTGAAAATAATAATGTTACTACCAACATCATTGATATTGTTGTTGTTGATATCGTTGGCGTTATTTTTGATATTATCACAATTGTTATAGGAAAAACCTACTTCTGGGAATAGATCCTGAAGGGGGCTTGTCTCCAAGCCTCGTAGCTCACCATATATGCCGTCATCTGCTCCAGCGACATCGGCAGAAAAGTCGGCCTTTGACGCTTGTCTTTCATGCGTCTGTTTTGGAACCAAACCTAAAATTATCTCTTTCAGATTTTCTGGAAATTGAAATACAGTAAGGTCCCAAAATTCATAGGATTTAAATCTCACGAGAACGAGGATAGAAATAATACGCTCCAGTTTTGGATGATTCGAAAACTTAGAGTCTTGAGAAATCTCAGGGGGAATACAGTAGTCGGGGAACGATGACAGACCTTTATCGTGCCCTCTGGCAAGTTGAGTTCCGAAGCAAGCTCACTTCGACGGACCTTGGAAACGTAATTTTCACGGGCAAACTCGTTTTCTAGGATGTTCAGCTGTTCTCTGGAAAAAGCGGTTCTGTATCTCCGGGATTGATTATCTGAAATTTTTAAATAGATCATTGTAAAAGTTTTCTGATAGATTCCTGAGCTCATAGATTCCTAACTTAATTATTTGTAATTTTTTATTGATGACTACGGTAGGCTCCTAACAAGTTTATCCATTGGTTTTTAAAGCCCATAGGAGGAGTTTAAAGATGTCTACAATCATAAAATTCGAAATTTTTAAACCCTAATCGAGAAGCTCTAAAAACTCGTTTTAGGAAAATTAAAAATATTATCTCGATTTTAACAAAAATATAATCCCAAAACAAGTATCTGAAGCTCCTAATTCAGAAACCTTGAGGGAAATAGTCTTAATAATATTATGTTTTTGAAACAAATCTCCACATCCCCGGATTTCAGAATGTTCAGGGAATCAGAAATTCATATCGAAAGAATATGCTTAATTTGAGTTTTAATAATAACATAATTAATTAATTGCTACCGTAATTTGACAGGATATAATTTGCTCGAAGGAGTTGATTAAACGACTCTTGATAAATTTAGATTGCATGCAAATTTTCCACTCGAAACCCTTTCGTCGCTACTTTACGACTTTAATTGAGCGTTTTTCAGTTGTAAAAACACTGAACCGTTTTTCATGGGATTTCACCTGCTCTAGAAAAAAATTTTATTCCCTCTTCAAGTCTTTAAGGAAATGCCTCGGATACATTAAAAACGGCTCAAGAATATTTAACAAGCTTAAAAACAATAAAATCATTCAATTGTGAAAAATTAATTTCAGTGAGAATTTTATAATTTTTTAAAAATTGGAATTTTATAAATTCGAGAAAAAATAATTTAACTGGAAATATTATAAATTAAAAAAATTAATTTAGTTGGAAGTCATAGCTTTATAAATTCGAAGGAAGTAATTTGATGGAAATTTTATAAGGAAATTAATTTAATTGAAAAATTCATAATTCTCTTAAATTTGAAACTATGGATTCGGAAATGAATTTAATCGAAAATATTACAAACCTTCAAAAATCCTTAAATTTTGGGAAATAAATCTGGTTAAATTTTTATAAACCTCAGGCAACAAATTAGAAGTTTTTAAATATTTAGGAATATTCATTCGGGAATTAAATTTCTTTAAAAACAAACTTAGTTACAAGTTTTCGAAAATACACTAATTCTAGAACACAAATCAGTTTACCGGTTTGAACATAAATGAACTTTAACAAATTAACTCGTTAGTCTTTAGGTATAAGTTTTAAAAAATCGACTTACCAATCGGAGAATTCCGAGAAACATGCTGACTATGGTGACTGAGTTTCAGAACATGATCCCTTTGATCTGGCTCATCCTTGAGCTCCTCCGGATAACTCAGCTTCAAATTACCATAATCCCCTGCATTCGTGACAGCTGCCGTGGATCCGCCGTTGAGACTTCCATTGAGGAAAAGACAATCCGAGAACAAGTTGGATTCGTTCGAGGAGGAGCACTGGCTTTCGTTAACGTCCTCTGAGGGGTCCTTGACAGGGTCCTTGGGAGTCACGGTGGCCTTGGCTAGAGACAGCAGTCTCGAGGTCTCGGATCTGATGAGGGATTCGATCGCGAAGGACTGCATTTCTTAGTGATTTCGATGACTAAGGATATTATCACCGACAAAATAATTCTAGTCGTTCGTTTACAGTAAATCAAGAAGGAAATGACTGCTCTCGGGGTGGGCAAAGGCCCCTGTCCCGCCCCCCGGAATCGACGAATCAACTTCTTCGAAAAGAACTCCGCCTTAAAAGAGTTTTAAAATTATTGTATTTCCTCCAACTTGTTTCCATGAAAAATGAGCGTGTTTAGCAGACATTAATTGATGAGGATCTTGTCCAACCAATTTTGCGGTAATATCTCATTTTCTGGAAGGACCATAATTGACTTTTATTTTCGCCGCCAAACGGATTCCGGAAAGCAACAGAGGAATGAAAATGGATGAATTTCTTGAATTCCAGAAGCCATTTTAACCTTTTTAAAAATAGTATTTCAAATTCTATTTTGAAAAAATTAAACTGGGATTTATAGAAACCTTAAATCTCCTAAATGTTACTAAAAAAATTAAGTTAAAAAATACAGTTTTAGAGAACTTCAACCTTTTTAAAGATTCTATGAATTAAAAAATGAAGTTTTTAAAAAATTAACTCCTCAAGAATAGCATTTTCTTAATTTTATCTAAAACGCTGATTTTATTCAAAAAGATTATGAATTAAGTAACAGAGTTTCTACAGAGAAAAATTTCAATTTTTCGATTTTTATTATTTCGAGATTTTATTTCGAGATTTATTTCCAGGAAAATTAGAGATCGGAAAAGAGATTTTACAAGAAACTTTTCACCTTTTCCAAAAAGGTCAAAAGTTGTAATAGCCACTTTCGGAACAATAGGGAAGGACGCAATTTATCCTAGTCATGTCTTTTAATCCCAGGAACATCAAAAATGCAAATTGGTCGTCTCCGGTCGAGCATGTTTCTCGAGATCTCAATTACAACTGCGAAAATAATATTACCGCATCAAGTACAATTCCGAAAGTTATATTACGGGATCAACTACAGCCGCGAAAGTCACATTGCCGTGTCAATTACAATTGCGAAAGCCATATTATCGGATCAAGTACAACTGCGAAAGTCATATTACGGGATCAAAGACATCAAAGGAGCGCCAGATAAGCGTCCCGACCTCATTGTCGAACAAGATCTCCGCGACATATTGTCCTTATCCTCGGTCCTTGTCAAAACGATCTTGGAGATCTGATTTGATTTATTTATGGGCGTGTGTCGGCGAAGATTCCAATAAAATGTTTCTATCACCTAATATCGACCACAGGAAATTCCCCGATAACAAGGAGTGCCGACGGAAGTAAAAAATCAAAGCCGATTATGATTTTTTAGTTCCGGCAAAACTGTAAAACCATATCAGCATATGGATTTACCCAAATTCCCGACAAAAGTATATAGACACATCTATGTATAAGTTTACCTCAGTTTTCGACAAAATTATTTTAAAATCATGTCAATACATAGATTCATTCAGATTTTCGACAAAACTATGGAAGGATATCAGTACATAGATGTACTCGAAGTAGACCAACAATTAAGCTGTCATGGATTCGAGAAGCGGCGGACCTTGGGAAGACTGTCAAGATCATGCAAATTAGATGTTCTCGTCTTCCACCAGCTGCCTTTGTGACACTGGTTCCAGGGCATATTGTCACACCAAATCTTGAATTAATCGTTTTTTGAAGAGATTCTATCATTTTGTTTCGATTAAAAAATAACGATGAATATTCGAAATTATTTCCCTAAAAGTGAGTTCCAATAAGTTGTTTTGAATTAGTTATTATTCTTTTTAAAATGCATTATTGTCTTTTCAACAAATGTGATTCAAGATGAATAAACTAAAAATTGTTTCTTACTGTGAATTTTAATATTTCGAATTATTTTTATCGACTAAAATTCTTTATCATCATTCTTGGGAAAAAGACATGAGTTGAAACGAATAAATCAAGTTGTCTTTTCTTACTGTAGATAGATTTAGTACATTGTCAACCCTCAAATCATTTTTATTTTCAAAAATACTTCTTCATCATTCTCGAAAAAAGAAGACACGAGTTAAAATGAATAAACCAGACTGCCTTTTCTTACTGTAGACGTCAATGTGTTCTCAAATTTAGGATTATTTTTATCTTCAAAGTAGTTTTCCTGAGCATGATGACGAATTAAGACGAAGAAACCAAATGTTCGTTTTTTACTGTAGGTGGATCCCAATATTCCCGAATTTAGGATTATTTCTATCTTCGGAAATAGTTCGTTTTTTCTAGAATAATGACGAAGGTGAACGAGCCGAATTTTCGTTTCTTACTGTAGACGAGTCTTCAGCGGTTCCTATTGACTTCTTTTATCGCCCGCTTGTATCAACTCCGAAACCAACAATAAAATTCAAATTACATTTATATTTCGAGTGACACTGTTCTAGAGAAATGAATTCTTCTTTGTTGCCAGCTCTTTCAATATTGCTCGATAAATCATCGAAGGACTGTTTCTTAGCTCTTTTGATAAATTTTCGGAGGACTGTTTCTTAGCTCTTCATGAAGCCCGAAAAGGGACACAAACAGTCCCTTTTGCTTCCAGATTGGACTTTGGGGAATACTTTTGCGTAATTCTGACAGTTAAACTTATTCTTTTCGAACGCGAGATTGAAAATAAATACATTTTATTGGATAAAGAAATATGTCACTAAAATTTTTCAATTTCCAGAAAAATGAGACCGCAGATGATAACCGTATAGCTAAATGTTTTTCTAAAGTAATTACTTTTTCTACAGTGATTATTTTCATTCAGTATAGTCAGGAGGAGGATCTGCTGTGGTCTGGTGAGGCTCTAAGAGGGACTCTGGGAGAGAGGGGACGGGAGCCGAGTTGAAGAAAGCTGGTTGTCCGGTGAGAGAAATCAAGGTCGAAAATACATTGGAATCCGAGCTGGAATCCAGACGAGAGCCAGAGGAAATAGAATCCGAGAAAGAATCCAACTCGTCTTCGGAGACATCCTCTGAATCCTCTTCGTCATTCTGGAGCATCGGGGTCATATCGCTCGATCGGGGTTCTGTGGAGGAGTTCTTGAATTGGAAGTAAGGGTCTTGAGGACCAATCTTTTTCTCCGGACCAGTTTTGTCCATGTTGAAATACAGTCCGCTGAAAAATCATAAATAAATTTTAAAACCAAGGATGGACTCCGAAATTATAAATGTCGAAACTCACCTGCTGATGGAAAATTCAACAGGAACCTTGGTCATTCTATTTTGGCATTTTTGAGATACTGTACAATCTTTCCTTCTTTCAACCTTAAGTTCATCCAATTCTACTTCCTGAACCAATACAGTATTGCAGATCGTGGAGTCATCGTAGGGCATCTGCAACTCCCTCCAGGCGGTCGCTTGGAAAGCTGATTTGTCTTTTTTGTAAATATAGTAAATAGCGAACAGAGGCAAAGGCAAGATTGAACCGATGGACAAAAAGTGCCAAAAATGGGAATCTCCAACTTTTTTCTGATGTCTGTTGGTTTCTGGCATGAAAAGATCGAAAACAATAGCTATCTGAAATTATTCAAATTATTTTCCAAATATTTTTGAACTTTCTGATTTTTTATATTTGATAAAAAACGAACTGCGATAACGAGGGGACAGATCCAGGTCCAAGCATGCTTTATGTAAGCCCCCGTAGGACCGCAAATCCTCATTGTTTTCGACTGGTACTCATAAACAGGCAATCTCAACATGAGCCGGATATCCTTGAAGAGGTTATCGACTCCGTAAATTAGAGTAACGACGGCGAATTGACATAAGGCAACGACTTTCAAGTTCCAGTGCATACTGTAGTGGACGAGGAGGTTGTAAACATAGACTCCACTCTGAAATTAGACTAAAATTTAAAAAATAAAAATTTGCGAACCTGGTAGCAACAGGGGATCGTCAATATGAAAAGTACTATCGCTACAGCTCCTCGTAAGAAAAACGGTTTGTTCTTAAAAAACGGAATCCGGTGGTCCAAAGCAGAAGAAAAGGATTCACAAAGAGTAAAAGTACATTCCAAAGCTCCCATGGCGAGCATCAGCTGGTACATGAAGCTGAAGACGGGAGCTTCGTGAGGCTGCAAGTAGGTCATGCTCTTCAAGATCTGATCCCAGAGCAGATGAGGAGCTGTCTGGCCTCTACACATCGCTCGGATGTCGCTCGTGTGAAGTTTCACCGCCATGAAGCCGAGGAATCCGAAAGCTACAGCTGCGGCCAGGAGACTTACAATCATGTCACTGAAATTTTACTATCATAAAACCCCCAAATAATTTATAAAACACTCTCAAAACAAGTTTCTACTTTTCTTATCGAAACCAAAAATTAAGAAATTTTAAATGTGTATCTGAAAATACTAATTTTCTAAAAATCCTAATGTTTTTAGTAACAGTCCTAAAATGTTTTAAAAGAACCAACATAGTGACCATCAAGACTGCATCTCTGAAGACGTTTGTGTGGAATCTGTTGTGTTTCGAAATCGAGATAAGTACCCCAACCCCGATCTGCATGTCGAAAAAAATCAACTTGATCGCACTTTGCCAAACAGCTTTTTCCGTAATCCTGTTGAAGTTCGGAGAAAGCAACTTGATCCCATCCCAAGCTCCAGGAAGATAAATCACCCTCGCAAACAAAATCGCCAAAATAAGTAAAGGTAAGGTGGCTGTGACGTATACTATCCTGTTCATGGTGTTGACGGAGTTATGCATGGTACACATGCAGACGATCAGCCAGGACAATCCGAGTGAGAGCACCATTCTGAACTCTATATCTCCGAAGACGATCTTCTTATCCACGACCCGGAGGATGTTGTCTTCATCCACACTGAGGACCATTGTTGGAGCCGAGGTGTGATAAAGATGACTGAATTTGACACACATATTAATATTCAATTTTAACTACATTCTAACTCACTGAAAGTATCCTGCTGTCGTTGAATGAACAGGGTAGGGTCTCGTGACGGCCAGGGCGTTGAATTCAGAAGCGTTAGTGTGGTCCTTGATTTTCAAGAAGTTCTTCAACTCACTCGGCAACTCCTTCCCTACAACCCTCATGTGATTCTCGAACCCCCAAGGGAGCCTCGTGTTCGTCACCATGGCACTCCCACTAACATACATGTAGTAGATGGACCAAGCGGTGTTCATATTCGAGATGATCATCATCGGGATCATTAACAAGAGCCAAGACCATCCTATGCCTTTGAAGGCCGGACAGAGCTTCCCGAAGACGATCGTAGGATTACATCCAGAATACTGTCCAAGACAGAGATGCAAATATGTCAAGGGAAATCCGATAATGATGACACAAATAATATAAACTGCGATAAAATTCCCGGCATGGCCTTGAGCACAAATGGCAGACGGGAAGAAAGCCATATTCGCTGAAAAAATCATAATCTACATGTTTATCACTTGTTTTTAAATTTATATTTTTGAAATTATTTATTAAAATTTTCTTCAATGTTGTGTTTTAATTGTTCATAAAAATTCTTTCTTGAAATGATTTCGTGAATAAAAATATTTACAAAAAATATCGATAAAAGATCAATGCGATTGACAAAACATGTGATCAGGAATATCGATAATGAATCAACTCTTTGAAAACTTGTGCGATGAAATATTTGGGCGAAAATGATTGAAAATATTTTGTAATTAAAAATCATCGATGAAAGTTTCTTAAAATGATACCCAAAATATGGATAAAAATTAGTAAAAAGAATTATAACTAAAAATATCAAGGAAATGTTCTCGAGAAAAATTAATTTAAAATACCGATAAAACGTGAAAAAATCGATCAAAATGTCAATAACCTTTTTTAAAACAGTCACAATCAATAACTTCCCGGAAGAAATAATAATAAAAATATAAAATTAAAAACAAACCTAATCCTGTGAGGAATCCGATGGATACTAGGAAGCCTCCGACTTGAGTAGGCCATACTAATCTGTGTCTGTTTCCCTGTAAAAAATAATTGGACAATTCTGATTTCCCAGAAACCATCTTCAATTCTTCCTCATGAATAGAAAAAATAAATCAAAGTTACTTTTTCTTGACAACGGTCTGATTTTAGAGGAGGAAAATTATCAAAGAAAAGAATCTAGAACTTCGAAAAGAGCTTTTGGACCGAGGTCATCTGATTTTACTTTGTAAAAAAACCAAATGAATATTTTTTTAGAACCTACCTCCTCGAAGTTTTTAAGATCCGCATTTAATCCTGTGGACGTCATTCCCGGAATGAAGTAACTGAGGAAGACATGAAAAGATAAATCAGAATGAAAATCGATAGATCGAACTGTCTACGGAAGACCGATTTAAGTGTTACGCATGGAGAAGAAACAAGTTTCTAAAATTCAAGAACAAATTACCTGACGTTGAGAAAAATATGATAAAAGGAAAATTCTTTTGTGTAATTACCTACAGCTGGTCTTTGATGAGTTATCATAAATAAATCACTCACAAAATACTCAACAATGGAAAGATCCTGTACCAAGAGGAAGCTTACTGTAACTTTTTATGAAACTTATAAATTATCCTTGTAAATTAACTTCAATCAAGTAATGAGGGATGAAAAAAGGTACTATATCGAGAGAAATTTCAGTGTAGTTTTCCATGAATAACCTATTTGCAAATTACGCTTATTAAATCTCCATAAAGTAGTGAAAGATGAAGAAAAAGATATCCTTGAGACAAATTTCGATTTAATCTTTTCATTTATTTATAAAGTGTCGTTATTAAATGAATATCCATGATACAGTAAACCATAGGAAAACACTCGAAGAAAGTTTTTTGGCATTCTTGTGATTTATTAATCTGTAATTCCTGAAGCTGAGAAATCCTCATCGAACAGTAAATGGTGGAAGAGGGACGTTGCATCGATGTTGATTACAAGTGCAATTCGAGATGTTGAAAACCATATTGAACTTTGCGTTCGAATGCGCATAAATAGACTCCAGCTGTCGAAGTCGATAAATCGCGGAAACCGGGGAGTCCGTGAGTCCCGAAAATCTAGGTCGACGATGCTGCTCGCTCAGACAATCCATGATAAATGTCCAACTGAAAGTTTCCGTGATTTAAATTAAAGAAACAAAACGCACTATTCTGGAGGACAGTTGGGAGGACATGCGAGACCCCTGTCTGGGAGGGTGAAGCAATGTTGGATCTCTTCGAAGGTCCTCTGGTAGTGAGGTTCAGCCCCGAGAGTAGCACACTCCCATCCAAGGACCCCGAACATCCAAACATCACTCTCGGGTCTGTGTTTCGGGGTTCTCTCAAGGGAGCAGACTATCTCCGGAGGTAGCCACGGAATGGGGAGTCTGGGACCGAAGTCTATCGGTAATCCAAAGTCCCCTAACTTTGCCACACAATTATCGAGATTTCTGTTTGTCAGCAAAACATTCCTAGCAGCGACATCTCCATGAGTGAATTCATTTCCTTCTTGATCTCTACTTTCGTGGATGTATTTCAAGGCCTCGCTTACTTGTCGTAAGATGTGTAAAATTTCTCGAATATACACGGGTTTTCTTTCTCTCTCATCTTTTCTCTGAATAAAATTTGGAAATTAGATCAAATTAATTTTCCGTAAACTAACTCTTATTTCGTCCCTAAAAAACTCCGCCAAGGAACCTCCGGGAAGCCATTCCATCGCGAACATTGGTCGAAAAGCCGTAAAAGAAAGTTTGCTAACAGCAATGATTTTAACTATATTTGGATGATTTAACCTAGCCATCCTCGCAGCTTCTTCTAGGAGTCCGATGGACTTCTGGGGCATTGGATAGCTCATCTTCACAGCTGCGAAAGTTTTTTGTTTGAATCTTGTCTGTGTTTTCGGGAAAACATATCCTTTGAAAACAAATCCCACAGCACCTTGTCCAAGTTTACTGTCGGTGAGCTCGATGAACATGTCGTTGACCAAGAGGTGATCCAGGACTCTCTTCAGGTACTTGAGTCTCCTCTTGTAGGGATAGATGGAATCTGGAGCCGGGAGACAAACTCTTTTTCCATCTACAATGTTATTTTTAAAATGCTGATATTTATCAAAAATAAACGAAAGTATTCATTTTTAATATATATTGACAATTATCTCTTTAATCATGGTACTTGCTTTTAATAAATGATATTTATTTCTGATAAACCATATTTATTTTTTAAAAATTAAGTTATTGTGAAGGAAATTTCTTGTTATTTTTCAATTCTGTCGTTTTCTCTCAAAAATGGACGAAAGATGAAAAAAATTCTAAAAAAAAAAAAAACTCACTTCGCTCTTACTAACGAAAACAGTACCAAAAATAAGATTTATAGCCAAGTTAAACTTATTCAAAGTATTGAGAAAAGAAAAATCAAAAATTAAAAAATGAAGAAATGAAGAAATGAGAAGACTAAAACATTAAAAAACTTAAAAAAACAAAAAATTTATGTTCAGATGAATTCGAACTGATGTCTAACTGTGAAAAAAAGTTTAAAAAATAAAAAATACCAAATTAAGTTGAGTTCTTAGTATTAGAAGTCTAAAATGACTAAGAATTAAAGACCTATCTTTGAGTGACGACAGATTTATTCGTTGAGTTAAAGAATCAAAAACAAATCGGCAAACTTTTTTAAATTAAGAGACGGAAAAAAATATAAACGGGAAATTAGAAAAATAAGAGTTTAAACATAAGGGAATTTAAAAAATAAAATATCTAATATCCAAATCAAGTCGGATTTCTCTCGAACTTTAGAAAAAAATAGACCGGAAAATGAAAATTATTTATTTCAAGAATAAAATAAACTTTTTAGGGAAAAACAAAGATATATCTTTAAATCCAGATAAATATATTTTAATTTTAAAAAAGTGGATTTAAAAACGAAAAAGATTTATTTCCAGATCAGGGTAAATTAAATCCTAACTTTAGAAAAAAAATAGATTAAGAATGAAAAAATATTTATTGTTAGATCAGAGTAAATTAATTTCTGACCTTGGAAATTAAAAATAGATTTAAAAAGATAATTTTAAAAAATATGTTTTAAGGACTCATGCCCTCAATTTCTGAAATTTAAATTTCAAAATAATAGAACAATTAACCTTTAAAAATTAATTCTCGGTAAATCTCAAGCAGATGTAAAAATCCAATTAAAACATTAAAAATGTATTAAAACTTACGTCTACAGAACCACAATAAAGCTATCATGTAAAGAGCGAACATGGCGACTACAGTAGCCCATGGCGTCATATAGCTTTCGTGGCATTCTGTACTAGTTTCTTCTACATTATGTTCTGTTGACGGTATCGATGGCATTTTAATAAATAAAAAATAATTTCCTAAATAGGAATAATCTTTTCTGAAGTAAAAAATCAGATCTTCAATAGAAATAAAGTTTTAAAGTAAAAATAAGATTTTTAAAAGTAGATGAGGTTTCTTTGAAATAAAAATCAACAATTGCCGGTGCGCAACTCCATATGTTCTGTGAAAATTTCAACGCATCTCGTTCAACTAGAAATCGATCGATTTTTCAACTTTCGCCATCTTCTCATCTTCCATTTTTCTACTTTCCAGTACCTCTCAAGTTTGATCAAGGTTTCGATAATCAAAGTGAACCTATGAAAAAAATCAAACGTTCCGACGAATTTAAAACACTACAAAAACTAAATAAAATTATATGTAAAATTGTGGAGTGTAGTTGTTACTCTGAGAATCAGTTCAACAAAGTAATAACTTGGAACATTAAAAATAATAAATTGAAAATAATAAAGTGAAGAAATACGATTCAACTGTCAACCTTGTTTATTTGCACATGGAGATTCTAAGTAACTTTGACTAATTAAGTTTTGGGAATAATCACAAATCGGAACTCAGAATTGAGATTTATGAAGACTCGTTTCATTTCGAGTTCAGTTTTCTTTGTCTGAGGCTCCGTAGAAGAGATCTTCGAGAGACGACGAACAGAGACGTAGTTCATTACGATCAATCTGGAAAATCAAATAGTTAAAACGAAATAAATTTATTTTTAAAAATACTAATAAAGTTATTCAAAACTCACTCCGAACGTCTTGGTCAAGCGAGCCGCGAGTTTCAAGCCGAGAAGTCCATCCTCGTCCTCGCTCGCGACGACTGAGATCAAGCTTAACGCCAGGACCGAGGGTCTATAACACGAGAGGAGATTCCAATTGCAGAGAAGTTCCTCAATCCGGGTTCTTAGATCCTCTGAATCCGGTGGAATAACATCTCCAATTTCTGTCAACATGAGGAAGATAAACCGTTCGACAGAGGGAAACTGAAGGTGCCAGTCCAGCTGGCCGAGAATTATTTTTTCCATTCTCAAGATTTCTTGAACGGAATAATTTACTTGAAGATCATCCAAAACATCCTCAAGTCCAATGGAATCCAGACTTTCTTCCAGCAATTTAATCGCTATGTACAATGATGTAGCTGCAACACAATTTGCATATTTAAATTGAACACTGACTGCTGTCAAAATGTGGTCAAAGATGGAAATCGCTGCTCCTACAGTATCCAATCCGAGATCCAACTCTCGACCCAACTTGCATATCCATTTCACTTCCAAGTCTCGTTTTGCTTCAGTAACAATGTTTTCTCCCTGAAAAGTAATTATATTAATACACCATTATGTTACTTCTATCAACATATCCCTATGGTATTACGCTAATCTCCTAATACACCATTATATTGATATATCAATATGATACCGTATTAATATATCATTACAGTAATAAAGAAATTAGTTGAATTTTAGAGAACAGGAATTTCGATATATCGTTTTGGTTGTGAAAAGTTTAATTTGCACATTTAAGCCGATTTATAATAATTAAATTAAAATGACTCACCCTTGGAAGCAGAAGAGGTGTTTGGGTCGAAAGTTTGGGCTCGCTCAGGAGCAGAGATGAGAGGACATCACTTTTTGCATTCTGTTCATCCTTCATAGATATGAAAATTAGAAATATTTATAAAAAGCAGTCGAGCACAGCTGAAAAATGTTATGTAAAGTTAAAAATAAAGTTTAAAAAATCTAAAAATGGAATACGAAAAAACCAAAAATGGAATATACAAAAAATCTGTCGCCGTAACATCAACGAACACGTGCTTTGAAGAATGGTAGTAAACAGAAAAGGGTTAGAAATGGGAGCGGGATCATGAGGAAGGTATGATTGAAAGGGTCAGGTGGAATGGAAACTGTCCATCAATTACGTAGATAATTCCGGGTTATCAGTCGATGTAGTTATCTCGGATCAATGCATAATAAGAAAAAACTATAAAGAATATTAATAAAATTGATTTTTTAAACTAATCTATATGTTATATCGAGAAAACCTATATTTTTGAAAGATTTCTCGGAAGAAATTGTTTTTGAAAACCGAAAAGTTTTTATATATGGAAAACTCTGGTTTTGACGTTTTCCTGTTTTCTTTTCTTCGAAAATGAAGTAAATGTTCATAATCAGCTTAGAATTTACATTTAATTATGCAAAATATGAAAATTGGTAAAGTCTGAATAAGAAAAACAAGAAAGTGCAAAAACGATCTAAACGTCGAAATTTGGTTTCTTTTTCAGAGTTGATATATGAAATCCCGCGTTTATCGATTTTTATGCTCCAAAACGACACCATATGAAAAAATATTCGGAAAATATACTTCATACACTCGAAAATAAAACACAAGTTATTTCGGACCGTCATACAGAATAGAATTTGTTCTCCTTTTTGAAAAACTTAAACTACATTAAAATGAGTGTTATTTTGCGGAAATATAAAATTGGAAAAATATCGATGGCACAAAAGTACGTGAAAGACGTTTCCGCAATAAAAGTACTCAGTGAAACAAACGCATGTGACTTCTCCACTAAGGGAATGCCGTCGGTTGGACACAAGCACCCAGTGCATATATAGAAGGAATAAAAACAGAATAGCAAAAAGCCAGAAGAACGCTAGACATAAAAATCAATATAAAATAATCCATCTGGAAACAACATTCAACATGGTGTATCTGTAGAAAAACTGTCGCGCATCCGTCCATCCAACAAAGCCACGAGAAAAACGAGAAGAGGAAAAATATCGGGTCAGCGTCGTCACGAGGTGCGGCCTCGATCGTTAAAATTAGCACTGGACTTACTTTCCCGGGCCACTGGACTTGTTTTCCTGGGACACTCAACTTGACACGCTAAATTTATTTCTTGGGACACTGAACTTGTTGCATGTAAGATAAGGTCGACGGGAAAAACCATGCAACACTTACTCAGGAAAAAAATAAACAGTAAAATTTATTGGATCAAAGTGAGGAACGAGGAAAACTACGAAATGCAATAACTTTCACAATGGGCTTTTGTGGAAAAAGTGTTCGGGGAGTGGGCCAGATTAGGGTTCCACATGAAAGTTCGACATTCTGTTCCATCGAAAAACCATCTCTCTAACCATCCATCTTGATCTAAATCCACTCGATCATCAGGAGAACAAGATACTTCTGAAAAAAAAAGTTTCTAAATATCGAAAAAGTTTTCCTGACCTTTTCGAGGACAACAAACTCCGTTAAACTCGGACGAAAATTGTCCGACTGTCTGAATACATTCGTAGAATTTCGGACACGGTTTTTTCTCGCTATCACAAAGAATAGCAGTGTTGTTTTCACTTTTCAAGAGCACCCGAAAGCCTGCTCCGTCGGGTAAAGGGCAAGTCAACGGAGGACCGATCATCGAAGTTGCTGGAAAAAAATCATTAAAAAAACTTGTAGAAAATTCAAAAAGTTGCTGTGAAAACTTTTAAAGATTAGTGGGGAAATATAAAGCTTAAAATACGTTTAAAAATATATGGAAATAAAAATAAGACTTACAAGCATCAAGGAGCGAGAGACAGACCCAGCCTCTGGAGTCGCTCTTCCTCTTCAGGTAGTTCTCGGGACAGACACATTTTCTTCTTCTACAGGACGATCCCGGCCAAAGCTTCTGACAGTCAGTGTTCTCTTCACATTCTGTCTTGGATAATCCCGATTCGAAGATGAGGAAGAGGAAGAAAAGAAAGAAGAACTTCATCTAAGATAGAGGTCAACTTTAATTTAAGTGGATTTTTGGAATTATCTATACATCGGAAATCAAAATCCCCCGAAAGTATATTCATAACATGTGTTTCGCCCTTGTTGAACACCCCTCTGGATTGGGAAAATCCACGAAATCCATGAATCAAAATGTTCTTGTTTTTTCCAGAAAACTAAATGAAATAAATTCCAAAAAGTGAATTTAATCATGACAATTAATTAAACTTGATAAAAATTCATGTAAAAATAATCACTTTTGAAATACTTGATTAAAGGTGCACCAAAAAAAGATAAGAAATTCCCGCTTATTTTCCGACGCGCGATATATATGAAATTTCGTGGGTTTTCTCGATACACGTGAGACTTCACAAATTTTAAACATGTGATATATGGAACTTTATAATATTTGAACACGAGATGAAATTCAGAATGCTGGGATCTAACGAAAAATTCTGGAAAAAAACAAACTCAAACATCTCAAAAAATTCTGGGACAATCTCATGATATTTTAATTTTCAATATTCATAAAGATTCATCTAATTTTCTCTTCCAGAAAAACGTTCAATAAAAAACAGACAAAGTTCCAAAAAGGATATTCGAAAAATTATAAAATAAGCTAAAATTTGCTTCCAAAAACCACTCGAACTAAAACTACCTTCATCATGAGTATAGTCATCGATTTTCAAGATCTATTTTCAAATGGGTTTAAGTTTAAAATTGGACCTAAAAGTTCGAATTTCTGCTCGAAAATTAGGGTGCAAAAATTCCAAATTAGATTAAAAAATTCAACAGTTTTAAATCGGTCCGAAAATTCAGAACCAAACTCTAAAATTCTCAATCGGAATTAAAGATTAAATTCAACAATTCAAAATCCAACTCAAAAATTGGATCCAAAGTTCTAAATCGACAGTTCTGATCGTGAAGTGTTTGATCAAACCTAGATGGTTGTCTAGTTTCCTCCAGTTTCCTTTGTCATGCACTATTTAACTGATTTGTTCGAAAATGTACAAATTTAAACATTGAATATTATTTATCCCAATCAACAGAAACAACAATTAAATTCCCTAATCCATGAGTACTTAAAAAATAAAAGTTACCCTTTTTATTGATAAATAAAACAATTTGCGAAATTTGAAAATACGATTGAGCACAACTACGAATTTGTTATTTTTATTTTGAAACTGACAAAGATCTCGAGAATTATCCATTTATAGAAACCAAAGTATTCCGTACTCCATCTTACCAAAGATAATCAGTCTGAGATCGAGATCTAAACTTTCGTGTCGAGAAATGGTTTTAAGTTTTCCATCCTCAAACAAGATTTTAGATTTTTCGTGTCAAGACGAGATTTCAAATTTTTCATGTTGACACACGACTAACTGACCGTTACATGATTTTGGTAATTGTACCTCAACATGAAAGCTCATATTTCGATCTTAGATCTGGATATCAACCTTGATAAAAGGAAGTGCTGTTTCTCTTATCACAGCTTTAGTTTCTCAGCGACAGCAGCAATTAAAGCCGCTCCTTTCGCTGATCCTTCGTCGGCAGCCACTAATTCCCACTGAAAACAAAGTTCATATATGAATACACTGTTTTTCGAACTCAAAACCTACCTCTACGTTCAACGGAGCTTGCATATCCATCTGTGCCTGGAGTAACTCGTGATAAGTCGGATGAAATTGGATTAGAGCTCCTCCGACTCCGATTTTCACTTTTCTATGATCAATGTGACGAAGCAAAGCACAAATTGCAGCCGCTACAATAGCAGCAGATCTTTGAGAAACTGCGTGACAAACGGCTCTGATGATTCTGTAGTCATTACTTCCGTGGTTGGCGACTTCTAGTTCGTCACAGATTCTGCGACAATTCTTGAAGCTATCTTCTTCTTCGCTCAGAATCTCGGAAATAAATTTAGTGGGGAATGATTCAGGATACTCGAGTTTTTCTACTTGGGTCCCCCCGAATAAGAGACCATCAATAACGAACTGGGATAACATCCTGCGGACGAGTTCCCCGAGGTAGAGGGCGCCTGTCAGCTTATCGATTCTGAAATTATTATATTAAAGAAGTCATCAGGAATTTCAAATTTTAAATTTCGTATAAAAATCATTTTTAAATAATTCCTTCGAGGGATTTACATGTGTTCATTGACATCTTTAGATCATAAGGATTAAAATGATATCTGACATTGATGTAAGGATTTTCGTATATAAATATACAAATTGATTTGATTTGTAAAGGAGGTTAATAACTCTGTCAACTTACATTTGTTGTCCTCTGTGAACAGAAGCCTCATCTATCTCCCGATCGAATGAAGTGAGGATGTCATTCAATTCTCCTTTTGCTCCGAATTCCTCCCACTCCGTCACGACGACCATTTTATCATGAGGATAATTGCAAGTTTTGGCATTAAATTTCTTGATTCTGGAAGTGTCCTCCAAATAAGAAGAGTTACAACCATATCCGATAACGACTCCTATCGTGCATTCCGGGCCGTATTTGTAGGCAGCAGAAGCCAACTGTCCGACAGTGTCGTTCATGACGGCTTTAATCTGGGCTTTTGTCGACATATTCAGTTCCAGGGCTTCTTGGAGAAGTTCCACAACGTCCTTCTGGAGACAATCCTGGATGTCGAAACCCTTCGTCCACCACAGAAGTCTGGCGGATCTAATAGAGAGGAGTTCACAAGGATAGGAAAACACGAATCCGATAGGCAGATTTGCTTCTTCTAGATTAAATTCTTTCAAAAACTTCTGGAGACAGTTAACTATGAAGTTGAATAGCTGCTCTCCTGTCCCTTTCATAATCGTGTTCGAAACGATAAAGTTATTGATGGTTGTCGTTGGTTCCTTCCCTTTCCCGTTAAGTTGCAGTAATAGGATTCTTAAATTCTTTCCTGACAAGTCAATGGCAACATATTTACCAGTTTCTGTTCCGTCCGGAAGACCCGGGACATAACTAGGGAGCATGGCGATCGATGATTTTTGGCTTCCATATTCCAGTCCTTCTACGAACTCTTTCTGGATTTCTTCACTGATTTTGGCAAGTCGATCACGAGGGATTTCGAAACTTTTCAAAGTATGGATCACTGCTTCTGGCAGGGACATGATGGATTTAGGAGGTTTCTAGCATGTGAGAATAATGTCGAAAATAAAGGCAGGATTTCTAGAAGTGAATCCGCTGCCGAACAATCTGGAAAAATAAATTTAATGACCTAAGATGAAATAACTCCAAAAATACGGGACAAAATCAATTTTAAAAGAATGATATGAAATTAATTTCTTTAAAGTCATATATAAAGATGATTTTTAAAAAATACAAAATAAAAATAACTTTTTAAAAGATTCCATGCAAAGGTAATTGTGAAAAATTCCATATAAAATTTCGGAAAAATTGATTACTTAAAGGACACAGGGAAACATAATTTCCGGAAAAAATAACGTGATAAAAGTCGTAAAAAAATAAAATGGAACACGTCCGACGATTTTCTATGTTTCACAAAGCATCATTGATCGGAGAGAGAAGATATTTAAACCACTCTGTCATTCCGAAAAACAAAGAAAAGTTCAAATCTAGAAATTTCTACTATAGTTAAAGAATATTTTTAAAAAATCGCTTCCTAAATGGATTTTTCTATCGAAAAAAAAACAAAAATAAATAAAATGGAAATGTTGTGAAATTCGGATTCAATCAATTGATGAAAGAAGTGGCGGTTGTTGGTTCGTCGTCTTTGGCTGTTCCTAATGCTGTCGATGTAGAGCTCCTGTTATTTCCCCGTCGGCGTTAAGACAAGCAAGAACGGGTCGCCGGTCGCTAGAACTTTACTCCGGGACCTTGGGTCGCGGGAATATTACTACTCTATGATATATGATCACCAAAGAAAAACTCCATAATATTGAAAAATGAAACTTTCATAATACTAAATCACAAGGACGTTAAATAACAAATTCAAGAAATTTCATCATCAAGCACCAGATCATGGAGATTTCGTTCCATGAAATAGAGTCATGGAAAGCTTATTTTATATATGATCACCATAAAATACTTTATAATATTGAATTATAAAAGCCTTAGGAAATAAAGCAAAAAAGCTTATCTTTAAAGTAATTGATCACTAAGCATCTATTTCACGATATATGGTTAAAGGAATGTTACCTCATATGATCGTCATATAATAACTTCTTGATTTTAAATCTTTAAAATCGAATCCAGAATATTAATTCACAAAAATACTATCATTGGAGTACCAGAGAAACAGGAGCTTACTCTATGATATAAATTTACAAAGATATAAATCTAGAAACCAACTCATCGGAATGTTACTCTATGTTATTTGATTTTAAGAACTTTATTCTCAGAAGGAACTTTGGTCATAAGAAAATACACTCGAATGTATCGAGACTTTGCGATATAAAACTAGGAAAGACCAAGTTTGAATCTGATCATAGAACTCGCAAAAATGAAATTTGGACGATGGATTACTCCTAAGACAAGAAGAAAGAAAATTTTGCGCAAGAATCCTCATGACGCAAAAATAAACAAACTTAAACAACCTAATCGATCAAGGAAATGATAATAGAATATTATTTAACCTTAAAAAATGCATGGGGAACAATAAATAAAGTTACAGCTTCGTCGAGCTTATCTGGAAGGACACACGCCCGTGCCGGCTACTTCCCAACGAAAATCCCTCCTCCAGCAGAAATGCCGAATGGACTTGTTCTATTTTCCAGTTTTCGCTGCTAGAGAATATTCAGCGCTAGAGAACCAGAAAGCATCTTCGTGCCGTATTTGGTCCCGGGACACAAAGGAAAGGAAAGCCTTGGGACAAACCAATTTCGAAAATTCGAACTCGGTTTCGAAAGCGAGTCCGGCAATTCCCGAGCTCCCTTACATCACCCTTCTATTGGATTTTATATTTTATAATATTTGTAAAAAATGGATCTCTCTAATTTATATCCCTTAAAAGTAAAAATCGTCAACTAGAAATATCTCGTGTCGATCGATATAAGGTTGTTTGCCAAATCACAGGGTCAGTGAACCAGGAAAGCAAAGATACGAGATAATGGAGAAATGAGAACGAAGTAAATAATCATGCGACTCCACGAGAAAGACGATTTTCTGATCAACAGGAGTCGACGTGCGAGAAAACTGGGATTTTTCCAG
Organism: Halicephalobus sp. NKZ332; assembly: GCA_009761265.1. Lineage (NCBI taxonomy): Eukaryota > Metazoa > Nematoda > Chromadorea > Rhabditida > Panagrolaimidae > Halicephalobus > Halicephalobus sp. NKZ332. The sequence continues at coordinate 22,431 of VOSG01000004.1, read as the reverse complement.
ATCGCTTTTTTCCACGAGAAATTCATATAAAAATTGTTTTTCATATATCAAAAATGATCTTCCATATATTAAAAGTCGTTTTTTCATAAATTGAGAACAATTTTTCCCCCAAATCAACCACGTTCGAGGCCTAAACCTAAGAAAATCCGAAACTGTTCAATTTTCGATAATATAGACTGCGTAAAAATTTGAATGATTTAAAATATTTTTAAAATAAAAATTCAGGACGAAGATCAATTCCTCGAGCAAATATTAATGAAATTTGTTGCGCGAATTTCATTAATAGAATCATGGCGGTTAAAAATAAAAATCAGCCGCATGACTGATCAATTCAAGGCAAAACGCAATCGTTCTCGTTCGTCATGAAAACACTTCGTTAAGACAAACAATACGCATCCTATGTGTACTTTGGATATAAATCTTCAGTTTAATGAAAAACACAAACTAGTAATAAGATAAAGAGAAAACCCATTTAGAATTTTGATGATTTGGCTTCATGACAAAAATGATTAAAGACTCACTGATAACTATTACAACTAGTGAAAGTTATTGACACAGGCAACATTGTATACTCGCATTTCGTCAAAAGTTCAATTTTGCTAAAGCTTATACCTACCAACAGTCAGATTCTATCGAAAGCCATTTCCCCCAAAAGTCACGTACCGCCAAAATTTATATCTGATTAAGTCAAGTTTTGCCAAGATGATGAAAACGAAAGCTTAGGAATAAGTTGGCGCCAGATTTGACAAAAACAAATTGACCTTTCTGGAATTCAAAATGGAAATTCGAAAGTGGCTTAACCACGCCTTTTCCTAATGTCTTTCGAAAAATGACCAATCTGGTAGTTTATCTGATTTTATCTTTTTTATAAGGATTTCATTACTCAAATCCGAAGGGTAACAATTTCGACTAAAGAAAATATTTAAACATGTTTTTTATAAAAATAAAAATTTAAAAAACGAATTTCTAGAATTTATCAAAACTTTATCCACATTAATTTCAGATATTTATTTTTAGATTATACTATCGTAGAAATGAAAGAATTCTCGATTTCAGATATTTTACAAGTCGTTATTGCAATTTGGAAGATTCCAATTTAAAAAAAATAAAATTTTTAATAATCCCTATTTTTTAAAATTAATTTTAGTTAATTATTTTTATCACTATATCTCCCATTATAAAAATCATCTAAACATAAATTTCTAGAATTTCTTATTTCAATTTATTCTAATTTTTTCCTGAATTTTTGAGATATTCCAGAGCTCACAGGAAATTTCAAAAAATTTCACTGGGTTCTAGTGAAAAATGAGTCATATTCAAAATCGAAGTGTTGAATGAACATGCCCACGTGGCTCAGGGAGAAAAGCTGAGAAACGAGCATTGGCAGTTAGCGACTGATGCAAATCCACACGAGTTTGTTTCAATCGATCACTTTTTGTGCAGATCTCAGCTTCCTTGCGTCACGTGCTGAGTTCGTTAACAGCCAAAATTTCGGAACGACATAACACCGTTCAAAAATCATATTTCTAAGATCACTTTTTATGTACAAAAAATTCGTAAAAAATACCTTTAATTTTAAAAATGAACTATTTTAAAGATAATAAAACCCCGATTGAACATGAAATTAATTTCGGAGAAAATTGGTTCAAACTGGTTACGGTAATTGTGGATTCAGTTCTTCCACAGAGTTTCCAGGCATCTCCGTCAAGGGCTGGAGTTGAGCACAGTACTTCTTGGAGTCGTTAAATCGGCCTCTGTTGATAGAATTTCGGTTCGTAGAATTTCCATTTGTGGAATTCTGATTTTCAAAGTTCGGACTCGTGGAACTTCGAGTTAGAGAATTTCTATTTACAGAACTCCGATTCAGAGAATTCTGACTTGTTGAATTCCGAATTAGGGGATTCTGGTGTGTGGAGTTCCGACCTATAAAATTTAGAGGATTTGATTTATGGAATTTCTATTTATAAAATTCCTACCTATAGAATTCTGGTTTATAGAGCTGCGACTTAGAGAGTCATTGTGCCTCCGATGAAGAGAAGCCATGGAACCTTTGAAATCCGGCTTGCTTCCGCTTAGTCTTCCACTTAATCTCCTGGCAAATTCTGTCTGATTTAGCTGAAAATTTACCACTTTTATCTTTTGTTAAAATATTTTTCTAACCCTTGGGAATTTTCTGAAAAATATAGTTGCACATTTTTGTCGAAAGTGGGTTGAACTTAGACAAAAAAGAATGAAGTTAATTGTTTTTCCTGTGATCACGAGGCCGTTGGTGATACTCATGAAAATAAACAAAGTCGAATCGTTCGAGGAATATCCGATGAGGAATTCCCAAACTGACATCACAGCCGAAGGTCCTTGAGTCAGTGCGAAACAAGAGGATATCAAAACCACGGTTATCGTCACACGTTTTTTTTGTTTCTAAAAGTAATGTTAAAATTTATTTCCTAGAGTCAAAAATATAAGTGCATGTGAATATATAAAAACTCACGTGCTGATGAGACAAAGTCATCTGCATATTAGAGTTTTCCGTTTTGAGGACCATTTGATCGTGTTTCTGTAGTCGTCGGATGAGCAACATGTTGAGGATCCCGACAGCCATAATTGGGACGAAAACAACCTAGGAAATTAAGGATTTATTAAAATTCCAAAGAATTGAAGTACATGTAGAGTGATTTTTATAGAAATTCATTTTTATGCTTGTAATATTATTATTCTTAAATAAATAAACTTACAAAAAGTGCATTGCAAACAGTACTTATTCTAATGTAGTGTCTCCTGAACGGAGAAGGAACAATTGTTATGTTCTGTTTATCCCAGGTTCCTGGATGTATCATAGTTCCCGCAGAGTAGCAATAATCGTAAATCTGGGTGTTATTACAAAAATAAACAAGGTTGCAGTCATACTCAAAATGGTGATACATGGTCAATAACCCTGAAAAAACGAGTACTAAGAAGAAATTAAAAAAACCGTTTCTTTAAATGATGTCAAAAAACATTTTTTGCTCAATACCATTCAGAAAAAAAACGTTATTTTAAAAACCATTCGAGAAAAGGTATTTCCCGTCCAGGATCTTTTGAATTAATATTTTTATAATTTTGTATTGATTAAAGTTTTCAACGTGTATTTAAGATAATTTGGGAATTTTTAAGTTTCCCATTCTTTGGATTGTTTGAAATTAATTTTCTCAAGAATTCAAAATTACCAGTAGCAGTGAAAATTAATGCGAAAATGAATAATCTCTCGGACTTTTTCCAGTAAATCCGAGCCCGAAGAGGACGTTGGATAACTAGAAATCGCTCAACAGTCACGGCGAAAATGAACCTGAAACGACATAAATCCCTTTTAAAAGGTAATGGACAAAGGATAAAATTTAATGGATAAAGGATTAAACGTACCATATTGCTGCTGCTGAACACCAGTTTGCAAAGGCCGACAGTTCTTGTCTCATCATGTAGTAATAAAATCGGAAAGTCAGATTTTTCGAAAAATAATTAAAAACTGCGAGAGAATGTGGCAACATGAAGAAAAAAAACAGGAGATCAGATAGACTTACAGCTGCTAACTAAAAAATCCCGAAAATTAAAATTAAAAAATACAGTAAACTTACAAGATCATTAGCTCTGTTCCTCATTCCGTGGCAAGACAAGATCCACAAATTCAGGGAATTTCCCAAAACCCCCATCAGAAATTCTGCTGGAAAAACATAGCGAAAAACAAGATCCTCGACATCCGAGGTGATCAGCCTGAGGGACCTTTCGGTGAGACACTTGGTGGAGACATTCTGATACATGCCGTTCTAGATAATCCTGGGCATGCACAGCCGCAAAAATAAGAACCAAAAACTTCATCGAAACATGAAACAAATCCAGAATTGCAAAGTTCGTAAATCTCCAAAGACTTCGAGTCGAGTTCCCCGGTCCGCAAACAAGTTCACAATGCCTTCCGTCGACGACAAGACGCGTGATTATGTTGACTTTCTAGAAAGAAATAGTTCGGGACCGAAAACGTCTTTTTCAGAGGGTACCGGGAGCCTGGATTTTATTCGACCTTTTGAATCACTTTCACGAAAAATTCAAAAACGTTCGAGGCTCTAAAAATTTAAACCATAAAAGTCCCAGAAAATCGATGAAGTTACTGAAGTCGACGAAGACCAACAATCACTGGAAGTACATTTTTTGCTCGGACTAAATCTTTTTTCCAGATTATGGAAATAGACGAATTTCGATTATATTCCAATTTTAAATAATTGATACTTTGATTCGTTTTTTAAAATTTTTATTTAATAGGAGATAAAATTCAAAATATCAAATCAATTCAGCTCGATGAAGGAGTTTTTCCTTAATTCCTCCAACTGTCGAATATACTGTATGGCTGCACAGAGGATTTTCAACTTCGATACTCTTTTATGGCGATTAACAAAAACCGGCAAATGGGATTTTAATGAGGCGAATGCCTGAAAATTTCGAAAATAAACCAACTTTAAATTTAAAACTTAAAAATAAAACAGACTCTGTTGACGACGATCACTCGATGACGTTCCCTGGTGTTCTTCAACTTAGCCCTATCGACGACATAATTGTGGATCTGTTTCTGGTATCGTGGAGTTCTTGAGACCATTCTGTCGAATTTCGCTTGACTTTCGGTTTTCTTCCGACTACTGGGCTTATTTATAGGGCACCAGATTAGTACCCAATTCACATAGCTCATAATTTCCAATGGCTCAGATATCTTGTCGCATTTTTATGAATATTTGATTCTTTGCCGAAAGTGGTTCAATGAATGACTTACAGAGTAGTCTATTAATTTAAAGGGAAGTATCTGTTCATTTAGAAAGAAGCAACAGAACTTATTCAACGTCCAAAATTTCGATGAAGGAATACAAATGAAGAGTTCCAAAACGAAAAGAGTTTGAACTTGAAAGTAAATAATTAAACAGTAAGTTTAAAATAAAGAAATTAGATAATTGAAAAATAAACTAATAATAAAAATGTAGGAAAAAAGAGAAATTTGGCAATCTAGTACTTTTATAGGAAAAAGTCCCGGCAATTTATTTTTCTGAACTATTCATTACTTTTCATTGAGTGTGAGTCAGACCGATTATTCTCGTTCCTCAAGATATAAGCCATTGCGAGTCATTTTCGGTTGATCTCGATTTTCTTCCAGTTTCTACAATTTAAAATGAAGATAATTCTTAAACAGATTTTTTTCAAGGAATTTGTACATATCCATCAAAGCATCCAGATCATGAAGATAAAAACGACATCTCATATGGATATGAGATAAGAATTTCCAATACAAATGTGTCAAGTTATTTGGATTTATAAAAAATTTAGGCTTCAATTTAAGAGCCAATTTACGGTATTACTATAATTCCTCACTTGGAAAAATAAGCATAAGAAAAACTTTGATTTGAATTTCTTCCGAAAATATTTTTGGACATCGAAACTCAATAGGGCCGAAAGTGCCCAAGGAAATGCCAACTTTCACGTACTCATTTTCTTTTCCCCTGTAGCCATAATTTCTCCCGACTAAGAAGAAGAAGAAATCAATACACAAGCGCCAGAAAGAGAAATCGTTATTTGGCGGATGAGCTGAAAGTAGGCAAGCCGAGCGCAGCGTGCGGAACCCGACGTCGACATTGAGCGAATTTCTCTATCTTTCTCAATTTTTATTTAATTTTTCTCGATCGAATTTCTCCAAAGTTGTTTATAATTATCTCATCATCTAGTATAATCGAATTCTCATTGATATTAGTCTTTTGTTTATTGGATAATTGGTTTTTTTCCGGTGGAAATTGATATATCGGTTTTCGATTCATACTTTTTGAGGTCGATATATGAGGTTTTTCGATTCGTGTCTTTTGAATTCGATATAGCGGTTTTCGATCTCTATTTTCCAAGGTTAATACGTTGGTTTCCGATTCCTATTTTCTGAAGATGATATATCGATCTTTAATTCCCATTTTCTGGTGTTAATGTGTTTTCTATTTCAGTCCAATGCCGGCGGTCAAGGGCGATGGAATGCGCGGCTTAGCCGTGTTTATATCAGACATCCGGAACTGCAAGAGCAAGGAAGCCGAGTTGAAGAGAATCAACAAGGAGTTGGCCAACATTCGATCGAAATTCAAAGGTTTGGTCCACACGATCAAGGATTAGGAACTAAATCGATTTTTTCAGGCGACAAGACCCTGGATGGATATCAAAAGAAAAAATACGTCTGCAAGTTACTTTTTATTTTTCTACTCGGACATGACATAGATTTTGGCCACATCGAAGCGGTCAACTTGCTTTCCTCCAACAAGTACACCGAAAAACAAATTGCAAGTTTCCCAAAAGTAATTGCAAAATCAATATTTGATTTTTCTAGGGATACTTATTTATATCAGTATTAATCAACTTGAATTCCGACTTGATCAAGCTCATCATCCAGTCCATCAAGAACGACATCCAGTCCAGAAACCCTGTCCACGTCAACTTGGCCCTTCAATGCATCGCCAACATTGGCTCCAGGGACATGTGTGAAGCCTTCGCAGATGATCTCCCGAAGCTCCTGACTTCTGGGGACACTGTGGACTCGGTGAAACAAAGTGCTGCTCTATGTCTTCTGAAGTTGTTCAGGACTTCCAACGACGTCATCACTCCGAACGAGACGGCTTCGAGAATAGTCCATCTTTTGAATGATTCTCATTTGGGAGTCGTTACTTCGGCGGTTTCCTTGATTGAGGCTCTGTCGAAAAAGTGGCCAGATGAATTCAAAGGCTGTATCGGATTGGCTATTTCTAGATTGAGCAGAATCGTGACGTCTACTTACACTGATCTTCAGGATTATACTTATTACTTTGTTCCTGCTCCATGGCTTTGTGTAAAACTTTTGAGATTGCTTCAGAACTATCCACCTCCAGAAGACCCAACGAACAAAACTAGACTTCTGGAGTGTCTGGAAGGAATCCTGAACAGAGCCCAGGATGCCCCGAAATCCAAGAAAGTCCAGCATGCCAATGCCAAAAATGCAGTCCTGTTCGAAGCTATTTCTCTCATCATCCATATGGACAGCGAACCGAATCTCCTCGTCAGAGCCTGTAATCAGCTCGGGTCATTTTTGAGTCATAGAGAGACGAACCTGAGATATCTGGCTCTGGAATCGATGTGTTTATTGGCGACTTCCGAATTCTCTCATGAAGCTGTGAAGAAACACCAGGAAACGATCATTAACTCTTTGAAAACGGAAAGAGATGTGAGTGTTAGACAAAGAGCGATAGATCTACTGTACGCCATGTGTGATAGAACAAATGCCGAGAACATCGTCGCTGAAATGCTTACTTATTTGGAGACGGCGGATTATTCTATTAGAGAAGAGATGGTTTTGAAGGTTGCTATTCTCGCTGAGAAATATGCCTCAGATTACACTTGGTATGTTGATGTCATTTTGAAATTGATACGTGTTGCTGGAGATTATGTTTCGGAGGAAGTCTGGTACAGAGTTATCCAGGTAAGATTTTGTTTGATTCGTTTTGTATATGGACTAATACTCCAGATCGTTGTGAACCGAGAAGACGTCCAGGGATATGCTTCCAAGACCGTTTTCGAGGCTCTCCAAAGACCGGCATGTCATGAGAATATGGTCAAAGTGGGAGGCTACATCCTCGGAGAATTCGGCAATCTGATTGCCGGGGATCAGAGATCCAGTCCATTGATTCAGTTTGAGTTGCTGCATAGCAAGTATCACCTCTGTAGTGTCGGTACAAGATGTCTCTTATTGACTACGTACGTTAAGTTCTGTAACTTGTTCCCAGAAATCAAGAATCATATTCAAAATGTTTTTTCTGCCGACCATAATTTGAAGAATCCCGATGCCGAACTCCAACAACGTGCCGTGGAGTATCTTCAACTGAGTAAAATCGCGTCTTCTGACGTTTTGGCAACTATTTTGGAAGAGATGCCCCAATTCCCAGAGAAAGAAAGTAGTTTACTAGCGAAATTGAAAAAAGCAAAACCTCAAGTTGAAGAACTAGAAAACCAAGTAGCGGAGAAAAAGCAACGTCCGGCTGCCGTGATGCGAGATACGAGTGATGTGTCTAATTCCCATGGGAAAATAATTGATTTGGATGATTCTGTTCCTTCTTCTGGAAATGATATTTTCGAACTCTTGAGCAATACTCAGAATGGAACAGAAAAAGCAGGTGTTAACAAAGCTGAAGTTCTGAAGTTGGTTCTAAAGCCTAATGGTATTCTTTTCGAAGATCCCATCCTTCAAGTAGGATCAAAACTGGAAACAAGATCGAATCTGGCTAGATTGGGAATGTTCTATGGAAATAAGACGTCTTCTGTATTCTCCAACTTCAGCGTCAGTGTCGAGTGTCCCGATCAAGTCGCAAATGCCCTAATTGTCCAAGCTAAACCTGTAGATCCTACTGTCCAAGGAGGAGCTCAGGTTCAGCAACTGATCAACTTTGTCTGTTTGCAGGAATTTACAGACCAACCAGTTATCCATGTGTCGTTTTCTTACAGGCAAGTATTACATTTTAAAAATGAGAGTGAAATAAGTTTTCGAAGCTAATACCATTTTCTAAATTCTAAATTTGAAATATTCTATAATATGATATATTGACAATCAATGAAATTTTACTGTTGTTTTTCAGCACTCCCAGTGGAGAAACAAAACAATTTTCTCGATCTTTATATCTACCAATATTCCTAAATAAGTTCTTTGAGCCTACTGAAATGGCAGGAGAACAGTTCTTCACTAGATGGAAGCAATTGAACATGTATGTTTGTTGTTATTTTTCAGATTTAAGAATTTTCTTTATTTTGACTTAATTTTTTATTATTGATGATTTTAGGCCTGCACAAGAATGTCAGAAAATCTTCCAAGCCAAAAATCCAATGAATCATGAAAATACTGTTGCTAAGTTGAGTGGACTTGGAGCGAAGATTTTGGAAAATGTAGACCCGAATCCGTCAAACTTTGTTGCTGCTGGAATTATCCATACTCAAGCGATGCAGATAGGTACTCTCATTCGATTGGAACCTAATACTCAGGCCAATGTGAGTTTTCACATAGATTACTGTTTGATAATAGTTGTTATTTCAGATGTATCGATTGACAGTTAGGAGTAATCGTGGTTTGACAGCTCAGTACTTGAGCGCTTTATTGGCGGAACAGTTCTAGACTTGAGGTTTTCAGTTTCATGGTTTGATTGCCTTTTCCCGCTTCAATCTTGCTCGCGTCAAGTAATTGTTCTCGGGTCATAGTGATTTGTATATTTATATTAAATTTTTTCGGAAATTTAATGAGATTATTTCCTGGCATTTTTAGAGAAGCTTTTGTATTCTGATCAGTTTCTTGTAATTCTTGTGCCAAATTTACCCAGCAGAAACTTTTGCATAATTTCTATGTTCCTGGATCAATTTGAGTCGTTTTATATTTAGTGTATTTTCGAGTTTTCACTTACACTTATTCAGCTTCATTATTTTTAATATATTTATTCAGATTGTAATATTAATTTATACCGTAATAAAAGCAATAAAGGAAAATAGGATTTTATCGGATAGAAACAAGGGTTTAAAGAATTTATTTTAAAAATTAAAAATTGAAGCATTATTTGGACACTTTGATTTATTTTACCATGGAAGACAATAATGTATTTACAATAATAATTAATACCACTTCATGATAGGAAACCAAAAAGTCGAAAGTTTTCAGAAAAGAAACTTTCTAGAAATTATTTCTTTTTTCTTGTATCCTTGGGTTTCTTCAAAATTGGTTTCTTAACTTCTACGGTATTGCCATTTGGAATTTGACCATTAGATTCTATATTTTTATTCTCTTTCGAACCAGTGGAATTTTGGCTGTTTTCCTTCGGAATTCCGATCCCTTTGTGCTTCAAAGCAACGAGAGCTATCAAAGCTTTTTTAACTTCCGTGTTGTCTGCTTGATAAAAGGCATCGTGAGCACTTTTGCAATCAGTTTTCTTGTAGAGAACAATGAGTTTGTCGACTTTCGGATCTCCTGGATCTCGGATTACCTAAAATTAATTTTTTTAAATGGTTTTTATAAAAAAAATTTACTTGAAGTCTTTGGGAACATCCCGGCTCCAAACAGGTGTAAACAGGAGAGACTCTGAAGATTTCGTTGTTGCTGCACTTCACCTTTATCGCCATTCTGTAAAGAATAAAATGAGATCTATTAAAATTAATATTGTAATGAAATTAAATTGCTGAATCCGATGTACAGTAAATATTATCAAAATAAATACAAAGTTATTTTTATTAAAATTACAATAATTACCTATCAGGAGTCCCATTGACCATCAGGTGTCTAGAAGTTCCCCCCTTCAACGGGGAGTACTCGGCGACCCTCGGGGCCAGATACAGGTCGTAGTCATCTTCTGCATAGAGCATTTTCCATTTCTAAAATATAAAAATGATTCTCGAAAACTCATTTAATTTGAAAAAAAATAAAATGAAAGAAAGTTTTAAAAACTATTTTTTTTGGATAAAAACACGAAAAATAAAATGTCTCTTTGGGTTCGAGACGCCAATAACTTCCGTTCTTTGGACACTATTATCCTCTGGAGAAAAAAAATGGAGGAATAACTGAAGAGAAACTGGGGAACAAAGACCCAACTTGGCTATTGGAAATAATAAACCTATTCCTTAGGGATCCCGTTTGACAATCCGGAGGACAAGATTCATCACTTTTCTGTCGCAAACTTTGCCGCCTGACTGGTCAAGAGAAATGAGAAACTAATGGAGAACGACGTCGTCGAAAGTACGTGATTATGCCTCGAGGCATGTCTCAAGAAACCTTTGCATAAAAGTATAATTCCGAGGAACGTTAGCATAGAAAACGAGGACAAAAAACAAAGATGAAGTTCGACAAGAATAAATAAAGTTCATAAGTTAATTCCATGGTATTTTTTCTGAATTTAATTACTCAAGTTTAAAAACAAAAATAAAGGGATCTATAAAGTTAAAAGACATACTAAAAGCCTAGAAATTAAAGACTCAGAAATTAGAGCTTGGAAAAATATTTATGAATTAAAAGGACCTGAAATTTGATTGGCTGTTTGGAACGAGAATGAACCAAGCATCGGGTTTCTTGGAATGAATTCAACCAGCTGTCAGGAACATCCAGGAAATGGATAGAACCATTGAACTGGTAATTTTCTAGGAAATTTAAAGAAAAAATAAATCTATTGTTTTCTAAATTTCGTTATTTTCTTATTTCTGAATTCTAAGATTAAATTCAACGATTCCAATTATATGGGAATTTTATTATATTTTATAGAATACTCTGATTCAAACAGTAACTCTCATCTCCTTGAGCAATGTAGAGAACGTAAAAGATGAAAAATATGATGAAAACGACCGGCGACAAATATCGAGAAGCAGTGTCAAGACGATGATAAAGATCCGTCAACCTTCTTTTTTCAGACTCGAATACCTCTCTAGCATATTGGTTCGCTGCTCTGTGTGCCTGTTTTTCCTGAAACGAACAATTAGATGAACATGATATTTTTGAAGCAGGAAATGAAATAAGTATAGGGTTGTTGGAACTAACCATTGCACGACTGCGTTTTATTAAAGCCAAAACTATAAGGGACTCTATCAAGGACAGGACCGAGAACGCCTTCATGGCCCCGAACCACATGTCCATCGACGTCAGGTAACTCGTCCGGACCTGAAGATCTCCCTTTTCCATCTGGACGAGAGTGAGCAAAACGGTGATTGGGGTGATTATCCGGACATCTTCGTAGTTGTATGGTACATATGGAGCTACCCAAGCAAACATCATTGCTGGAATTTGTTGGAATTATTCTGTCACTAAGGTTTCCCGAGATTTACAAAATCCGGAAATGGAAGTTCAAAGTTGAAGATTTCAACGTTCTTAGAAACTTGTTTCGACGAATTTTGCATATTTTATTTCTAGTATTTATTAAAGAATTGTTTAAACTTACCTAACGTTGACGGAACGTATTTTTCGATAATGTACCTTGCTCCGTCCCTTTCCAGAGCAAATATGAGTCTCAAGCAGGAAGAAGCTACTGAAAAAAGTTTTTTAAATTAAGACTCTTAGAAAGAATTTCTTGACAAAAAACTGTTAAAAATAAAGCTCCTAAAAACAAACTTAGTTTTCCTTCCACTTGGCATTCCTCTGTCATCAACTTCTTGATCCTCAATTCCGGAAGAGAAACACGAGAAACGAAATTGACAGGATCGTGATGCCACATTAAATTTATAAACGATTTTGGGTAAGCTACTGAAATGCGGTATTTAGATGGAAATCGGTACTGTAGGTCATACTCGAACTAATCAGGAGATCACATTGTTGACTATCGTGGGGGAAGCGACAGAAGGTCATCGAGCAACTGGGGAGCAGGGTGACTCTGAGGGTGTAGATTACGAGTCCCGTCGGCATCACTCTCATTCTAAAGTTGGGGAAGGAGACCATGTGAAAAGTGGAGTACTTTGAGTTCACGAAATAGGGATCAGGACGAAAAACTAAATCCAAAATCTCTTTTTCTCTTATCCTTATAGGTCTACTGTAGTTATTAGCAAGGCGAACGTCGAACCACCTCATCTCCATCTCCAAGTCTATGGTATACTCCATTTGTTCACTGTCGAAATTCGCGAGATGGATGATGTTCAACTTCACGAGAACGTGCAGAGGGATATCTGGGAAAACCACCGGGACACTGCTGTTATCATAATCCACGGCTTTGAGGACAGGCAGCAAAAAGCTTCCTCCATGATCCCTGTAGTATGACCCGTAATCTTCTTCAGCTTCCAGATAAGTCAGGTTAGAAAGCAAATCCCTGAGGACGGATTCGTTTCTGTTCAAAGAATCCGAATGAAATACTTCTTTTGCAGTCAAGACAAATGTTTCTGAAAATTTCAATAAATTAAAAATTAATTCAAGGAATTCACCATTATCTTCCTCTTCTTTGCTGTTGAGGAAAATGCCTTCAAAAGTATCTGTATCGTTCAAATAGGTGGAGTTGTCGAAAGAGTAGTCATCCTCTTCATATTCCTCCATGAACATTCCTGGGGGAGGTTTGGGTTTCCTCGAAGTTGTAGTAGGTTCCTCGGTAGTCGTGTTAAATTCCAGGATATCCTCATCGAATTCCTGGATAGTCTCGTTGGCTTCCTGAGAACCCTGGAGGATCTCAGAAGCCATCAGAGTTTCCTTACTGTAATCATCATCCGAAGGAGGTTCTTCCGTTTTCTCGGATTTTCGTTCCTCTTCGGATTCGATTTTCTCTTCCGATTCCGGCGAGATCGTGGAAGACATCATCTCATCTTGTACCCCTGTTCCGTAATCTTCATCATCGAATTGGTCGATTTTCCCACTTCCTTCGATAAATTCAGGAACTACAGTAACCGACTCAGTAGTAACCTTTGTCTTTTTCGTTGTGGATCGATGGAGTCCATCATGTCTCAACCGATGTGGAATTATAAAATCTCCGAGATTCATAATCCCGGGGATGTTGTCGTTAACAGGATAGTCGGGGGCAGAACTCGAAGATTCGATCGACTCTGGTTCGGGAGTCGAAGACAGAATAATAATCGAAGTTTCTCCTGTCGTCCCGGAATCAAGTAAAACTTCGGGAGAGGGTGTGGTGGTCGAAATAGGCTCCCCTGTGGGTTTATCCAGGGTTTCCAACAGAGGCATAGGGGTGATATAGATAATTGTGATGTCTTCATTCTCTTCATCTAGTTGGTCGAAATCTTTTTCTTTTTCAGAATCGGTTTCGACATCGACAGAATCTGGATCGTGGAAACTCGCCTTTAAATTTATAAAAGAGAGCCATTTGCCTTCTAAATTGGATTTGACAAATTTAATTTAATTTGATTTAATTCTAAAAATGACTCACTTGGACTTTTGAAAAAGTTCACCCGTACACGTTGATCTCCCTTAGTGCTTCCAATCGTCGAAACAAAAGAAATAAAAAAAATAGACATTATCCATAGTTTATGATAATCCAGAAGAATTTGCATTCTTGTGAAAATACAGTCTGATAAATTTCTGTTTCCGGAAATTTTGGACGCATCACTCCGAAATCCCAAGCATCCAGATCCAATTTCAGAAAAACAGCCTTTTGATCAAAACAGAAAATAATTAAATGTTAAGGGTTCTCGAGAGCTCTCATTTTTTCGAAAACTTCGATCTGAAAATTTAATTGAAAAACGTATAGAATAAAACTAAGGTAAATTGCATTCTAATTGTGTAAACCCAAACACCAAGGAGAAAATTAGTCCGAAAGTCGGAAAGCAATTCAGGCGGAAAAGAACAGAACAGGTCAGGGGATCAACTAGATATGAAAAATTAAGGACACAACCTCGAGGATATGATCCAAAATCGAACCATCGAAATAATTAAAATAATCGAGAATTAGAATCATTTCTATCGATCGAGAGCAACTATAAATCAAACTCGACCCATAAAAGTTTTAAAAAAGAAAACGTTTTTTTATGAAAGATTGCAAATAAAGATATCTCTCATAAACTAGAGACAAAAGTGAACAAAAGACATTTCTGAATGGAACATGTATTTGTTAAATAATAAAGAGGTATTCCTTCTAAACTAAGAGTACAAATGTATAAAAGTGCAACAAAGTGTTTTGGACGGAAACTATATTCTTTAGCATAAATTAAGATATCTTTTGCAATCGAAACAAAAATGTGTTTTTAAGTAATAAAAATATATAATTTCCCAGAAATAAGGGAAGATATTTTAAAAATAATGATGGAAATGTATTTTTTGGATAATAAAAGAATATCTTCTGAAATGGGAAAAAGACGTTATTTAAATAACGAAAATGTATTTTCTAAAAAGATAAAAATGTATTTTTTAAAAAGGAAAGAGTATTTTTTAAATAAGAAAAACTTCACGTTTGACTGCGCAACTAGTTTCCGTCGCTGACGAGACCCAGGAAGGAAATCTAATTAAAATTCTTAAGGCAGCTGTCAAAATTATTTGGAATCGACGCGATTTTTGGCTGATTTGAATCATGTACAGATTTTCATAGCGGAATTTCGACAGTAAAGACATGGAAAACAGTGGTCCATACAATAATGAGATTAACATGGACATGACTATACTGATATACTAATATGCTAATATTTTAATATACTAATTCGAATAAGAAGTCTAGAAAAAGATATAAAAGAAAAATTCCTTTCATTACCTTAAAATGAAAATTCGAGGATTTTATTTCTTTTCTTTCCTGGGATATTTGACGAGTACTTTCGTTATTTTTGGAGGTTTATTTTCTTTGATTTTCCTCTACAATGATCTTCTGAATTTCCAATTTTCTGTTATCCAAGATCTTGAGGAGTTCCAAGCGATCTCCGACTCTGCTTGGAATCTTCTCCTTGAATTGAAGAAATCCGAAGATGGGTCCATCCGCGGAAAAAGAGACTATACCGAAGGCAATCACAGTCAACGAACCTCAGATGTCCTCAACTCTCCCCAAATACAGCACTTAGAATCAAAACCACAGTGTAACTGCGAGGTCCGGTCCTCCAAGTGCCCCAGAGGACCCCGAGGCCCCCGTGGTCGTCCGGGACTCCGAGGAGAGCCGGGTCTTCCGGGGATAAAGGGGAAGCCCGGAATCACTGGAACCTTCCCCTCCCACCATCAACAAAATCCTGGATGCACTCCATGTCCCATGGGACCTCCTGGACCCCCAGGTTCCCCCGGACTTCAGGGAGCTCCAGGGCCCGAAGGTCCTCAAGGAAAAGTGGGAGTACCTGGTATTTCGATTCCTGGGTCTCGGGGTCCACAGGGAGATCCAGGAACTCCAGGAGAACCTGGTTCAATGGGTCTCATGGGAGAGCCTGGGACAAATGCTGTGAGAGGTGGAGTCGGTCCTATCGGTCCTGCTGGACCTCCAGGATTACCCGGGAACCCAGGAGAACCCGGACCACCAGGTCTACCCGCAGCTGTTGAATTTATCCTCGGATCTCCCGGAATTCCAGGGCCTCCCGGACTCAACGGGAAATCCGGTCTCCCAGGACCTCCAGGGTCCCCAGGTCCAATTGGAGGTGCAGGGGATGACGCTGGGTATTGTTCCTGTCCTCCAAGATCATCTTCGAGAGTTCGACGAATTTAAAAAAGATATTTTCCCTGATTTTTATAGAATTTTAAAAAATTCAAATTTTTATCTTGAAAATGATCAATTATACTTTATTGGAAAATAAAAAATGAGGATATTTAAAAATTTGTTGGTCAAAGTCAAGTCGTGAGAAACAGGGCTGCTCTCCTCGACGGCTCATCTCCCATGATTCTCATTTTGCTTTGTCCAAAGGCGTCGCAAAATGCCTGAAACCAGATACCGTTCTCCAAAGCATCGGCATTCCCTTCTTACCCCCTCATCACTCAAATCTTTCCTCACATTTATGCAGGCTCAAAAGGACTTCTAGTTACAGTGACGTTCAGATTTAAGCCACTTTTTGACTCTCGAACTGTCCACTTGTAAATATTCGTCGACGACTTTAGAAATCTTCTCTACAGTAGAGTGCATTTGTGCCACTGGCAAAAGGGCTTTTTTGAGTGCTCTAATTCCATATGTGGGATCGTCGGCCCGTTGGCGTTTTGTTGGCCTTTCTTCTTTGTTTTTACTTGCTTCGAAGTCATGTTGCGACCCGAATTGCTCTGCCGAGTCTGTGGCGATAGAGCAAGTGGTGAGTTCTCGATTTCGTTAATAACAGAACTCCACTATGTTTTCCGGATTTCCATAATACTGTAATCAGACGATCTTGATAATTATTTTGAAATTTGGAGTCCCTGAGAATAACAAATTACAGTAACCAGAATCTCCTAGAATCCTATGGAAATTCCTGGAAACCCAGAATATGGTGGAAATCTAGGGAATCAAAATTATAAATCAAACTTTCCAGTTCTAAGAATTCATTTTAAGAGAAATTTATAAAAATATTAGTTTCAATTTCATGATAATAAGACATTCTAAGAATATAAGAATACAGTTATATAATTAAAATATACCAATATAATAATTATATAATAATTATGATACAATATTTCTAAGTTCTATTAATTTAGTGAGGAATCTTTTTAAATAACTAAAATAATTAGAATCTTAAATTTTGTTCAATATTTCTGATAGATTAAACTTCAAGGTTCTGGAAATTCATATAGAAAAATCCACGAAGATTTTTATTCAATTTCCACAAAAAAGCGAAGGTTATGAATTTCAGGAAGACATTATGGCGTCCAAAGCTGTGATGGATGTCGTGGATTCTTCAAGAGGTCCATCAGGAGAAACCTCAAATACGAATGCAAGGAGAACGGAAACTGTATTGTGGATGTGAGTCGGCGGAACCAATGTCAACACTGTCGGTTTCAAAAATGTTTGCTTGTCCAGATGAACAGGAACGGTGAGTTTCACTCATTTTTTAAAATATTAAAAAACTATCAACATATCTCTAAATTTGGCTTTAAAATTGTTAAAATGTACTTTTAAACTTTTTAAGTTCCATTTCCAGCTGTCCAAAACGAAAGAACAGTGAACAACAAATCAAATTCCAAATCATTTTTGACAAGTTCCGATCGAGTTCCCTACTCCATGGTCCTTCCCCCGAACCCGGTGACTTCTCCTCCCTTGCTTCCTTTTTCTTTCTTTCCTTCCGGTCCAGTTACAGAATCAAAAAAAATAACAGACTTTACAATTCGGAAATTGACCGAAAACCAACCCCTCGATTGGTCCCCCTTTTTGATTTCTGTTCTTTCTTGGACAACAAAATTTCCCCCCTTGAGTCACCAGAACCCCGAAGATCGGAAAAATTTATTAATCAACTGCTGGCATTCTTTGCTTTTGTTCTATTATTCCACTCATTTCTCTAGTATTAGAGAAATCAAAAAAAACCTAAAAACAGAAATAGAAAAAATCGAAGAAGTAGAAAAGATTTCGGAAAATCTTGGATCTCTGAAGCTTAATCCCATCGAGCAGTGGGCCTTCGCCTGTGTCCTCATCTTCCGTCCAGGTACTTTTAAATCCAATTATTTTTATTTAATGATTAATTTTATTTCTCTAGAAACAGGAGGATTAAAGAATCCTTCGACGATAAAGACGATTCAGGAGCAGTCCTGTCTGGCTCTCGCGGAGTGCATGTTGGCAGCCACGACGTTAATCGGCAACGAGGACGCCAAGATGAGATTTGCTAGAGCAATTTTACTTTTTTCATCCTTCCTGAATCTCCAACAAGAAACAA
Source organism: Halicephalobus sp. NKZ332 (assembly GCA_009761265.1). NCBI lineage: Eukaryota > Metazoa > Nematoda > Chromadorea > Rhabditida > Panagrolaimidae > Halicephalobus > Halicephalobus sp. NKZ332. The sequence goes on along the minus strand of VOSG01000004.1, from coordinate 4,194 downwards.
TTCGTCAAATTTTTTTATCCCAATCAGACATAAGCGAAATTTTTGAACAGATTTAATTGCCCCTATGGCTTCTCTCATCGTCTACAGTAAACTCGATCTTGATAAACTTTTGAATCAATATGATCCTTCACCAAAACACACAAAAGTAAAGTTAGTTGGAGTTTTGGAATTCACTGATCAGCGTCTCAAAGTCGTAAACATACCATTCAGCTTTTTGACGGACGCTTTCACGAACCTGAAGAAAAATAAATTAATTTTCGGAAACAATAGAAATAAATCATTTTAAGGAAAGTATTAAAAAATAACTAGTTTTTTTAAAATTAGAAAAAGGAAACAAAGAACAGAAATAGGGAAACGGTAGGTAGTCTACCGTCTGACTATCTAACTGTTCAACTATCTGTTAATCAAACTGCTTAACTATACAATTACATAAACATCTAGTTATCCAACTGTTTATCCAGTTACTTTGATGTTTAATTTCTGTTTCGTTATCCAACTAGCTGTCCAACTTTTCAACTATCCAGATGTTCAACTATTCAACTGTCTATCAGGTTATCATACGATTTTCATATCTAAAGTAGGGTGTCACGTGGTTCATTTACCATAACCCAAAGGGAGTGTGTGTAACTTAAACCAGAAACTCGATCACATTGTTCATAGATAAACACCGGAAGAGTATGGTCATAATCAGAAGATTAAATCTCTTTCATCGTAACAAAAAATCAAATTCTTTCTACCGTAATACAGACACGACCTTTCCCCCATTTCTGACAATTTCAACGCCCTGTTTTCAATGACAGAAATAAATCAAATAATTTTTTTTTAATTTAAAAAAAATTAAATTTTTCTTGACTACAAACTAAAGTATTTTGAAGTAAAAAATGAAGCATCTAAAAGATAAAAACAAACCTGGTTACCACCAAATCCAATGAAACCATCGGCAGGAGGACAAGCCTCGGCATCAGTAGCACCGTCACCAACCATGATGAGGTTACTGTAGCCGTGTAATTTCTTAAGTAATCCACATACACCCGCTTTCCCAATCTCTTTTGATCCAGAATCACTAGTCAATTCGTTGTGATCGAATCCGATGTAGTTTCCATCGTAATCAAAAATGAGTTCATTAGCATAAACCCGGCTTGGAGGGATGCCCAATACCTTAGCTATAGGCAAGATAAGGGCTCTGAAACCTCCAGAAACAAGGTACACATCTGTCTTTCGACTGTGGAGAGTAGCCACAAGATCGACGATTCCCGGAGTCAGTTGGATAGGATGACTCACGGCATAAGCATTCATTTGTTCTTCCGAAGGTTTCATGATATCCAATCTAAATAGCACCAATTTAACTTTATTCATTTTAAAGAAATCAAAAAACATACCTCATTTTGAGAGCTTGTCTGAAACTCATGGAACCATTCATGGCCAAATTCGTACATGCCGATACTTCTTCGCCTTTTCCGAGGAATGCCGCAAGTTCGTCAATCGCTTCATCTCTGCACACGGTAGAATCCACGTCGAAACAAACAGCATCGGTATTTCTCCAAATTTGTTTGATTCTCGGCTCCGGCTTCGTTGAAATTGTCTTCGTCAAGCCATTGAAGCTTTTCAAAGTCAAGCTAGGAGAAACCCTCTGGATATCTGGACCCATGACAGCGTTCAGTTGATGAAAGACGCGTATGCGAAAAAGGGAGACCCGGAGGTTCGCGATTTCCGAAAACCTAAATGATTATCAAATCGATTGAACCAAAGAACACGACTCGAAGCGATAAACCGCGATCTGGTTTTGATGCAAAATTTGGGAAGTGGAAACATCCACGACGGCAGATGATATATTGTTGTTCTGTTCAAAGGGGTAACGGTTTTATACTGAATTTCTGTAAGATAAGTACGTGACTTTGGGGAACTTAAAAAAGGTCTACGTGAGTTTGGTGAAGAAGACTAACATATATTGATCTTTACAAGGTAAAGATTAAATAATGTCATCACTTTGACGAAAATAAAGCAGGAAACCAAAAAAGGAAGATGATCATATCGAAGGAAATGGATTTCACGTGGACAAAAATGACACATTTTGTCTTACACTAAAAATCATTATTACTATTATTTTAGGTTGGTGTCATCATGAGAATTGGAAACATGTATTATTATAAAATTTTTCTAAAACGAATTTCTAACTTTCTGACAAATTTCAAAACATTCGTTCAATTTAATTTCAAGGATTCCTATTAAATTGCGAAACATTCTAATCATTATAAGTAACTTTAAAACATCTAAGTTCCCACACAACTAGAAACCATCTTGGTTACTGTAAGATTTCTAAAACATCGAAATAAATATTTTTCAGAAAAATAATCTCTAGGAAATTTAATAACCTATTCAGAAACTTTCAAGGTTCGGTTCCTAATGTCAATTCTGAAAATTTAAACTGAATTTTAAAGCAATTCTAGTTAATATAAAAACGAAGGATTGAAGACGTTATCGAAGGACAGTAGGCAGAAACAGAAAGAAACTGCCGATAAGGATTCAAATGATGGGGTTCACGTGTATAAAAAAAATAGACTGTCCCGTTCTCTTCTTGTGATGTAATAAAAAGACGGGGATTTTCCATCAGAACACAGTTTTTTGGGAGTTTTATCGTTGGGGCAACCCCTGTACTTTCATCAAACAGTCCGAAACACCATAAGGTGATTCTTATATCGGAAAAAGAAATCAAAGAACAAAAAGCAATTAAAAAAATTCGATGTTTTTCGATGTTCGCTTTCCAATTTCAAGCGGGAAAAACAAACTTAAAGCAGAAAAATACGCAAATTTGAAGCAGAAAGTATATCCGTGTGTCCCGTCGGCAAGGAGAGGGTTGAGGTTGTCGATTATTTGTGTGTTGGCAAGATATTAAAGTATATAAGACAGAATACAAAAAATATAATATAAAAATATAATAGAGAATATGAGAAATGAGAAATGAGAGATATAATATGACAGAGATCAATAGAAGTGACCAGTTGATAAGTATTGAGTGGACCGGAACGACGTCACGAGTTCGGGGGCGATAGAAGAAAACGAAAAATAATCCATCTATTTCTCGTCACGAAAATCAAAAGATCAAGTGTGTAAATTTACGCATTCCATAGAGGAAATTGATCTTCAAAGTGATAAATATATGAAGTCGAAAGTTTTCATTTTTATGAGGAATCATGGTGAGACGAAATTTCGAAATGTCTTGAATCAGTTTCCGGAGTCCAAAAATCAAATTTTTATATCAATATGATGAAAAAATAATTTATTTTTGGGCTTTTCCAGTCATAATTTTCCATATTGGATTTAGATATAATTAATCCGCATATAATTTGATTCAGAATTTAATTTTGGATCAAACAATACACATCATATATGCGATTAAAGATTAATATTTTTAAAAATCACTTTGAAATTCATTTCACATATTATTTTGGATGCTATTTCAAAAATCATTCCAGAGACCCAGATTTTGGTATTCTAACTTTTCCTTTGACGCAATTAGAAGAACAATTAGAAAAATTTAACTTTTTTGGATCCTTGATTTCCAAACTTGTATCATATATGAATTAACTTTGAACAATTTTTATTCTCGTCTTTATCCAGAAAAACAGTCTATCCGTCAACATAATCCCGACGGTTCTCTTCAGCATATTTTTCTACTGCGTCTTGTTGTGCTTTCAACTGATTCATCAAGTTCTGGTAATCTTCGTTTCGTTGTTCACTGAAGATTGCAGCTCCGTTTCCGAATACCTTGTCCATGATCTCCTTGTAGCTGTTGATCGAATTGTTCGTCAAGAATTGTGTAAAGTTACCATTATTGTGAATTGGAGTAACCAAAGTACCAGCAGGAGTTGTTGTTCTAGGAACCCCGACGACTGTAGTTGTTCCAGGGACCCCAACGACTGTAGTTGTTGTTTGTGGTTGTCCCCCGTGTGTTGTTGTTGTTCCAGGGACCCCAGCAACCGTAGTTGTTTTTCCAGGAACTCCAGCGACTGTAGTTGTTGTTTGTGGCTGTCCTCCATGTTTTGTTGTTGTTTTGGGAATTTTTACAGTTGTTTTTCCTTTTGGAGGTGTTGATTTAGAAGATTCCGAGGAGTTGCCTTCATCTTCAGTACTTCCAGAAGCACCTCCAGCTGGTGAAGTTCCTTCAGATCCACTAGGAGATGTTCCCTCTGATCC